>JARFJB010002396.1:9050000-9305000 GCA_036346205.1 Vesta saturnalis
TAATAAAATTTAGAAAGCACCATACGATGCAGGAGTGATTAACAATTTTTCATTTTCTGTATAGTGCCAAATTAATTCATTTGTCTCACTTATCGAAAGCGGTGTTTTATGAGCCACAGTATCCATTAACTTGTATGGTGACCTATAAATGGATTCATAAATGTTTTGGTATATCCTACAATTTAATTTTTGAGTGATTATCTGTTGATGTAAGATTTCGAAAAAAAGCGTTGTCTAGAAAATAAACCTATCAATAAAAGAATGTAGAATAATACTAATCATAAATGCTTTGTTTAGATAAATAGCGGTGTGTTGTTAGTACAATATAAGTACTAAATCAACTTATCTTATTAAATGTGGCTTAGGATGGCTTTGGTCCTGCTTGTAAATAATTACGCCAGCAGCGCCACAACCTTTGTCCAAATGGCTGCAGGTACAAAAAGATCTGATGAGTCCCGCTGAATTTTGCCAATTTGGTCCTGCCAGCTTAAGTTACCCAGAAGTTGATTTGCACGTAACAACCTTCGTGGTGTTCTTGATGTAACACACATCAAAAAGTAATGTTAAACATAAAATGATGCACAAGGAATGCATTGCACTAACTAGTCATAGTGAATGTGGGAAAACAATTAATTAAGTGTCACGATTTTAGTTATTTGATTTATAAGGCAATAAAACATAGCACTTAATGCTGCGGGTTGCAGACTGAAATCACAGAAGTACATGACTTTTCCTAAAAACACATGACAACTAAAGCTAAGATGTTTATTCAGAGTCGTTACTATAGAGCTAAGTTTTACTGCCTACGAAGTAGCTTAGACATTCACCTTGGCGAATATGTCTCGCATGATATAAAAACCAAATTTTCTATAAATCTTATTTTTGTGGGACAAAAATTCTCTTTTCTGATAATATAACAGGGAAATTTTTCACAATTGGTCTTATATATGGCGTCATACTGTCACATGTACTCCAATATAAAATTCAAGAGATTTCTTAAATCCTAAAACTTTAATTGTTATAGCAACGGATATATGCTTCTGGCTTCGCGAATATGACAAAGATGTACGTGTTTTTAACCGGGAGCGTTTCAGCTTATTTGTTATTAAAAAGATTGTAAGGATGCATTGTGCTGTTGTCTCTTCAATATTTTTTAAGCACTGAAATGTAGAATGGTAATGAATAAACCAGAAAAAGTGTTTAAACGTGCATGAAAAAATAAAACATAACAATTATTTCATCCGTAATGTAGGCAGAATTAACAACAAGTCAACAGAATCTTTTTACTACTTCTAGCGAGCATTAACGATATGCTTAGTAATTACAACGAACGCATCTCATGGAAGATTGTTGGTATACCAAACAAAGTTATTAGAAAGCCACACTTGAATAACGAAACAAGAACGTTAACAAGAAACTTTAGCACTTTACGTAATCGGTTAAAACTATTTTCGATATTTTAGTTTATAGAACTACAGAATTTGAAAACAACAACGTGGTAATTACGTTACCACATTTAACTTCTTGTGTGTTGTTTATTTCAGCTTAGTCTAGTATTATATTGATTGCATAAATCAGTTGAAGCAAAAAGCAGTTCTAAAGACTACTGAGAAATATACGAGGGTTCGTTTTTATACTTTCGGACTAGGCACGATAAGAGCAGATTAGAACAAGAACAGAAATTTATTTTTCAATATAGGCCCCTTGCTTTTCAATACAAGTATTACACAGTTTCAATAACATCTTTAACCAATTATACAAATATTCTTTTGGTTTTCTCGTAAAATGGGTTTCAACAGCCTCTATAAATTCGTCATCGTCCCTAAATTTTCTTCCCCTTAGTGTTCTTTTGAGATCTTGAAAAAAAAATAGTCACTGTGGGTTAAATCTGGACTATACGGTGGATGATCAATTTCTACAAAGCCACATTTAGCAACGGCAAGTTTTGAAAGTCTTGACTTATGGACTGGTGCATTATTATGAAGCATTAGTACACTTTGCGTTAGTTTTCCGCGTCTTTTCACTTTAATAACGAGGCGATGCATTAAGCTTGCATAATGCTCTCCTGTGATTGTATCACCCTTCTCCAGATAATCAATCATTAAAATTTCTTGGCAATTCCAAAAAACAGTTACCATTGTTTTTCCTGCATAAGGGGTTACTTTAAACATTTTGGGAGGACAGTAACCGTAATATACCGCTGCATCGACTCTTGTTTCGACTCAGGATCAAAATGATGGACCCAAGTTTCATCACTGGTGATAAGTCGATTGATAATTAAATCTGGTCCGTCCCCACAAACCGCCAAAAATTCTTCACACTTCTCCAATCGAGTAAGCATTTGAAAAGGCGTAAGCTTTCGTGGAACCCACCTGGCACTGACCTTTGTCAAGCCAAGGTAATCGTGTAAAATTCTGAGAACTGTGGTTTCTGAAAATCCTAATAAAGACGCTAATTTTCGCTTCTCTAATCTCTTGCAATACCAAACAGAAGTGATCATGTCAACAGGCCGACCTGGACGGGGATCATCTTCTAGTGATTCTCGGCCATGTTTAAACAATTTTGACCATTCACAAATGGTCGACTTGGAAGGGCAATTATCCCCGTATACAATCAATATTTCTTCACGAATAACTTTTGGAGATTTTCCTTTTTTTGTAAGAAACTTTATAACAGCTCGATATTCAAGTTTATCCATTTCGAGACGTTACAACGCAAACTGACAGATATTAGAACTAATAATGCTGCAATTGTTTTGTGAATTTTCAAACACGTCAGCATGGCATATTAATTAAAAATCAATAAAATGAAAAATTACATTAACATTGTAAATTGCCTAGTCCGGAAATATAAAAACGACCTCTCGTAATTATAAATACTTGTATTAAATAGAAAAGCGTGTTATTCACATTTCTCTATTATGCTGATAAATTGTTGAACTGTACACTTTAATTTTAGAAACAGTACTGTGTATAACTTGATTTCCCTAATTAGGTGTGACTGCAGTTACCTACCTTTAATGTCAGTTATGTAAATATGCTTTTAAGGTTTTGGGCCCGGGATCATGCAAATGGCTGAAACAATTTTCACTTTAGCGGAGCCATGATATAAATTGATTGAGATTACAGAAGAAAAACGAAAACTAATAAAACTAGTTTTGAAGGCTTTTTGTAGTAGTTTAGATCGTAAACGATACATTCACAATTGCAATGATATGCAATCTATTCTTTATTTGACGTTACTGTTTTATGTACAATGTAGCTCATACAAATGTCAAGCAACTTAAAATCACTTGGGAATAAGCGCTGATTTTAGAGTTTAACGGGCGTCAGAACTACTTCACTTCTCTATTTAATACCTTGCGTAAAAAATAGTTTCCTGTAAAGATTGAAACACAACTATCGTTAAAAATATAATAAACTGTTCATATAACTTTTATTCTTCTCAATTACCATCGAGCTTAAGTGAAATAGGTTCAATAATCCCTTTTTATTCATAATAATAATTTTTTAGAATAATTATACTACCGCCGCCGTTTTGATACGAGCATAACGAGGAATTGTAAAAACAAAAACAACAATCTATGTCAGATGAACTATTAAAACTTTATGTTAGATAGCCGTCAATAGGCTAATGCTAACTTAAAAAACATTCCAAAGCCGCCCACATCTATAAAAATAATAAGAATTTTTAACCTTTTTTTAATAAGTTTTTATTGTATTATGGCTTTGTATTATAGTATGTTAAGTATCAAGGACAGTAAGGGACGTTTACCGGTCGACGGCCATGTTTGGAAGCTGAGCAATAACCGGAGACCGGTACAAACCTTAATGTTCGTGATGCTCATACTGTTTTTTACACGATTGTAGACGATTTCTAGTTTTCCGAATAATAAAATAAATACAAAGAATTACCTTTAAAAAGTGATGTAATTAACTTACCTGATCAAGGAAATACGCAGGAAAAACCTTATCTGTAACACTTTCCGTATTATTCTTGCGCATTCATTCAATACATCAGTCGAACTCTTTCTTATGAATGATATCGGACTTTTCAAGCATAAGACTCAACTCAGCTTCCTCTGCTTTTTTAAGGATTTTTTCATGCAGGTCTGAATAAATTTTTTCAAAATTTGTTTATTTACAAAAATAAATGACACATAACGCAAAACTATGGCAACTATAATAAGACCGTTCATGAACCCCTGTGAAATGATGTTTTTTTGGAACGCTCTGAAATCATTATTTCATTTAAATTGTGTCTCAAAGTGGCTAGTTCGACGACAAAATAGCATATAACATACTATTAGTTCCTCGGATTTGATCATCAGGGTTATAATTACGTCGGGCAGCATGCGTACGACGCAAAATGTCATTGTAGTGCTGTAGATCCCTCTTTTTGTATCCCGTAGGAACTTTTTTAAAAAGTAGTTCATATAATCCCGGTGTTCCCTCATAATCTAGGGATGATCCATCGGGAAGAGCGATTCGCAAATTTTCTCCAACAAAATCTAGTTCAGCATCGCCTATAAAAAATTTCTCTTCTTCAGGAATAAAATGCACACCGTACGTTAAGTCATATTCATCTTCGGTATCTCTAAAGATACCTTCGACGTAGTATTTCGCTAATCCTTGGTATTGATTAAGATACTCTTCAAAGGCCGGTTGAGATCCTGCAGCTAGTAGTTCCGATTTCAATTGTTGTAAAGTAGGAATTTCCACCTCGTCGTCATGTGTGACATCAGCAATTACAGATCCTTGTAGAGGTGTGGGAATGGTGTCAGGAACAATAGTACGCGGCTCCTTACGTATTCTAGAGGATTTCGGTGTATAATGTAGAAATACTTCATTTTCATGTGCAATGGACTCCTTTTTTCCGACTTCTGGCGTAAGGGGTTCAGCTTTGGTGAGAGAACCATCATTTTTAGTAATTAATTGTTTTAATGGTTGTGTAATAGGTTTAAAGTGTGCCTCCATTGCACGTTCTGTAAGTGCGGTATCTTCTTTCAAACTAGCATATTTCTGTTGCACACTCTTGCGAGCACGCAAAATGTCTTGTACAAAGCGCTCCTCCATTACGTCTGTACGTTGACAGTCCTAGTAGATTATTTATACTGCAATGAAACAGTCAAATCTCTTACGGTAACGACCGTTATTAACATCGCTTTCTTTATCAATCACAAGAAATCCGAATTTGTCACGCCAGCAACAGCAACACAAGTCTTTAAATTTATCAAATGACATATCGACATTAACGTGATCATCGTACACATGCTTGAGATTAGTGTGATCTTGTTGAAAAAGTACAAGTAAATTCGCATTATCACGTATAAGCTGTTTTGGAATTGAAGAATACGTTTGACACAGATAGAAACAATCATTATTTCGATGTCTGCCAAAACAAAAATGATCTCTAATTTCATTTTGTTTATGACATGCTACATCATCAAAAATCATTATTGAATTTTTACGGGACTCACTAGGAGGTATAACATCACTATTATCACTGTGTTCGAAATACCTAATTTCCTTTATGGGTGCCAGTAACTCCCGCAGATACTGGTATTTAGGTTGGTATAGAGATTTGCAATATATATATAGACATTTTCAAAACGTAAGCCATTTGGATGTTCTAATAAGCTAATCATAACATTGGTTTTTCCACAGCCGGATGGTCCGACGATTATACCTCGTTTACATCCCCCTTTTAGTAAACCGCGGTGTTTAGAGTACTGCTCCTTATTAGAGTAATGTCATAATTTTGATAGGTAATTCTGTATCTTGCGGAATGAAACGGATATCACCCATTATGGTACTAAACCACGACTTGTATGACGCTTCATATATATATATATATATATATATATATATATATATATATATATATATATATACACACACCACGTGCAGAAAGTAGTTTAGTAGTGAAGTGTCAGTCAGTGTGGTATGAAGTATACATCCCAGCGTCAGAGGAAAAAAAGGTTCAGGATTAATTAATACTTTAATAAATAAATTACCCGTGGAGTTTCATATACCCGGATATCGATATTGTGGGCCAGGTACCCGTTTACAAAAACGATTAGCTCGTGGCGACAAAGGTATTAACGCATTGGACGAAGCGTGTAAAGAACACGATATTGCATACTCCCAGTCAAACGATCTAGGCCAAGGACACATAGCAGATAAGACTTTACAACAAAAAGCTTGGAATAGATTTCGTTCTACCGACGCTACCTTTGGAGAAAGGGCAGCTGCATTAACCATAGCTGGTATAATGAAAGGAAAACGGACAATGGGAATGGGTGGCAAATCACGGAAAGGACAAAAGAAATTGGGAATGGGAAATAAATCACGACGAAGGAAGCATTCTCGCAGAGTAATTTCGTTTAACAAAGCAGTCCTTCTAGCCCGACGTCGTGTTGGTGGTAAACTTCGATCATCTTTAAAATCGACAATACAGCAAGCCTTGAGCGCTGTAAAACACAAAAAAATTATGTCACCCAAGAGCAGAATATTGCCAATACCAAAACGTGGGGGATTAAAACCTCTTATTCCCCTCTTTGCAGCATTAGGAGCTTTAGGGTCTCTAGGTGGCGGTGCTGCGGCAGTCGCAAAAGCGGTAACTGACGCAAACGCTGCGACAAAAACGTTAGACGAAACCAAACGACACAACCAAGCAATGGAAGCAGCTGCATTAGGAAAAGGTTTATACATAAAGCCATATAAACGAGGGTTAGGTATATATTTACAACCGTATTCAAAAAACTCCCACTGAAGCTACCACGTCACGCCTTAAGTAATGTTGAGCTATCAAAATTTGTGGAGCAATTACAGATTCCCTATTTTAGAGGGATATATATGCGAGATAACTTACCTACACGAATCCATGCGAATGAATGTGGTATTGTGAATCTGGATGATCAAACTAACAAGGGTACACACTGGACAGCTTACATTAAGCGTAACAGGCATATTACATATTTTGATAGCATAGGACATATTAAACCACCCTTTGAATTACTCCACTATTTTAAAAGTGATGGTAGCAGAAACACAATTGAGTATAACTTTACCAAGGTTCAAGATTATGATACATACAACTGCGGTCATTTAGTCTTACACTTTTTATATGACTACTCGTACTGATTTTCAGTAGTCGTTACGTGATCGTAATGTCGTACACATTTACATTTACCGGTAAAAAGTGTATCTTGCAAGCAACCTTTAATCCACCGATTTTTCTTGAGAATGAGTCGGAATACGTAATGGGATTGACTAGTTTTGAATCTTTCAATACTATACAGAATGTTACTTCAAAGAATAACCAACTCGTATTTGGAAACGATAAAATTACAATACCACCAGGATCATACGAAATCGCGGATGTGAATAATATATTAATGAGTTAGTGAAAAGATCGAGAGCATTTATGCATTTACAAGCGAATAATAATACTATGAAAGCAAGTATGAAAGCAACCCATGACATTAACTTCAATGTGGAAAATTCGATAGGACTTATGTTGGGATTTAATAAAACTGTTTACCAGGCTCAGAAAGTGCATACCTCTGATACTCCTATTAACATTATCAAAATTAACTCATTAATTATCGAGTGCAATATAACAAGTGGTAGTTTTAAAAATGGTGAAACATCACACATAATTCATCAGTTCTTTCCCAGTGTACCAGCGGGGTATAAAATAATAGAGTCCCCCTCAACATGTCATCTATCTACCTATCAATACATCTACCATTTCGACAATAACACTTAAAATAGTAGACCAAGGCGGAGATCTCGTCAATTTTAACGGGGGAAGTCATAACGATAGGACTACATTTAAAGAAAATATGGTGACGCGCTATAACACATGTGCATGTACCCAGTGCAAATCAAACTATAAAAGATCAAAGTGTGGAAAGGTCAGAGTCAGTAAGCGTTCAGCTCCCAAAGCATTGACACCGCAGAACAAAGCAATATTGGAAAGTCTCGGCTTTACACTACTATAATCAGTATATTAAACGTCAATGAAAAAGTTGTCGTTGATAATGCTATTGTTAATTCCGAACTGCACACCCATCAGCCATACACTACCAGATTTGGAAACAATGATGAAATCAGGATACCCATTCAGGAAGACATGTGCACTCTACCATCTGAAAGCTATGTCTACGTAGAGGGACGAGTATTACGTCAGGATGGTACTGTCTCTAACACCGCAAGGTATCGCATTTTTATTCAGTGAAATTAGATATGAAATGAATGGAATAGTGGTAGATTCCGTAACGAAAGTAGGATTAACGTCGACAATGAAAGGATTGGTATCATTGACGTCCAATGATCTCGCCCGTCATGAAAATACAGGTTGGTTTCCTACTGCAAACAGTACACTAACAAATTCTCAAGGATACTTTAACGTTTGTATACCGTTGAGAATGCTACTTGACTTTGCCGAAGATTACAATAAAGTGATTTTGAACATTAGACAAGAACTGGTATTAATTCGTAGTAACATTGATACCGACGCAGTAATTTCAACTGTAGAAGAAGCATTAAAAGTTAACATAGATAAGATATATTGGAAAGTTCCTCACATCATTCCAGCATTAGCAGAGGAGTTGGCGTTAACGAAATACATTGATAAAGATGTAAATACGCCAGTAGCATTTAGAAGTTGGGAAACCCACGTATATCCCGCCGTTCCAGCAACAGATAAGCATACATGGGCAATCAAAACATCTACTAGTATAGAAACACCTAGATACATTATTATAGGATTTCAAACTGGGCGAAAGAATAATGTTATGCAAGATACGAGCAGATTCGATAAATGTGCATTAAATAATATTCGCATGTTCCTGAACAAGGATCGTTATCCGTATGACAATCTCAACGTTAATTATGAAAACAATTGCTTTGCTACGTTGTATGAAATGTTTTCTAAATTCCAAATGTCGTATTACCAAAGAGAGGGGCAACCATTACTCACCCCACGCAATTTACCACAGCTGCACCGTTGATTGTCGTAGATTCCTCAAATCAAAAGAAGCATTACACTCTAAAGCAGTAGTTCTTCGTGTGGAGTTACATACAACGCGTTAACCAAAGCAGTACGACAGTTGTAATACAATGTCCGTCATAGTCGATGTCAAGGGTTTAAAATTTCAAAAGCTTTTATACCAAAAGAACTCGCCATTTATAATGGGAAAAAATTGCCCATTTTATTTTAAATCACCGTATCCCTGGCATACATTGGATGCAGAGAGTCGTCGTCAAGCTACTTGGTTAATGCATAACCAGCACTGTATTAAATGGGAAGAAGGGTATACACCACCACACCACTTTCGAAGAATGCTCGAGAGATTGATTCAGCCAACAGATTCTGTTATGTCAAGGGCAGAGAAAGCAGATTACAGCAGAAAATTTGTGACCCAGCCTGTTATTGAACTTGAGGAAAGTCCACCTCTTCCTGCTATGCAACCCGTTTGTTACTTTCACTGTGAATCATTATGTCACTGTGCTTTGAGTACTGTATATCATTTATATAATACATATATAATGCAATAAGTCTTGTACACATTTTTTTAATAAAAAAATAGTAAATAGTCATTCTCGTTTTTTTTTTTTATTTATATCACACAGTATTTGTATAGCATATATTCTCTTACTAACGAATTAGTACATAATATTAATATATGTTAAACAACTAAAGGAATAATACAACTTATTATTAATATTAGTTTCATTATGGAGAGAATATATAGGAAAGAAACTAGCAAGTGTCAGTACCCAAACTACTCTTCTTCCGGTTAATATAAATTAATTTGCTTAGCAACCTGCAATAGTTCGCTCAACGGATCAGCATTCTCCAATTCCGGTATTCGCCAATGCCCCCACGCCAATGTGGAACACGTATTACGTAGTCGATATCGTTTGTCATCCTGGGACCTAAAGGCAATTTTGTTTAACATTTCGGTATATATATCATGTAAGGTTGAGCGAAACAAGCATTTTACACATTACTGTTTTATCAGACCCCTCCGCAACCGCTTTGTAGTCTACTTCCGTCAACACTTTCTGAATAACAACTTTCTTAACACCTTTCGCTTTCTTAAAAACTTCATTATCAGCAAGCTCCAGACAGTATGACTTCGATCCAGTACCATAAAAATAATGAATCGCTTTCCCTGCGTACTCACCTTTCATTCGTCCAACGACCTAAGCAGTCGTAGGAATACCTTGCAACTCATTTTGATAATTGGAAGTATCATATTCGTCTAAATTATTTCGCATGTGTGCATACATATCATCAGTTACTATCTCAACAATCAAAGAATCCGTGCCAGTATAGAGCAACGTGACATTCTTGCCATAATGAGCTCGTAAGATATCATAAAAATACAGATACATTATAATTTTGGAAAGATCTAAAATACTGAATCCGACATAGACGGGTTTGTCGTACGTAACTACCTGTTTCGACAATTCCGCCGCAAACAATTTATCAGTGAATTGAATAAAATTTTTAAATTGCGGTTTTGCAACGTACCGTGCTAGACCTACCGACGACCGTTATTTTCCCAATGTGTTAACAGTTTAATAACTCTTCGTTTATCGACATTTTCCATTGTTTTACCAAACACGCCATTATTCATAATTTTATAGAGATCCTTTTCGAACTTGTTCTGTGCTGTGCTGCGGAGAGCGGTATTAAGGTCTACGTATGGTATTAGCCACGGACTCTGACGAAAGCGTAAAACCCTATGAATACGAGTAACAATTAAGCCATGCTCTATACATTGTTTTAAATAGCGGTAATGTATAACGTAGTTGGTCTTATCACACAGGTTAGGGATTAACTTCTCCTCCTGGGAATGTGGTGCGCAGATCATTTCAGGACAAAACGGATAATCGTTGTGTTCGTCATGCAGATGGTGGGGATAATGTATATCAACCTCCAGTACAAATCCAACATCGGCGTCATCATCAATCTTTAATACGTCAAAGTGATCTATTTCCTCTTGAGGTAACCACATAAACCCATCGTGGGGCAGGTATTGCTTCATACTCCAGCCGTATAAATTCGTGGCATCTAAATATTGTAAAACACTTTCGGTTGTTTAGGATCATAGTTTGGAACAAACTCGTTATTAGCGATGCTTCTCCGCTTGATACAAGTACTTACTCCGAATACCTTGTTTAAAAAGTGATACATATCCATATCCGTCAGTAATTCTAGCTCTACTTTCGTACATTTCAACATGGCATCCCACGCCAATCCAGGCAAAGTGACATACTGTGCAGGTTCTAACCCATACACACCCATACATAATCTCCTAAAGTTTTCAAACACGTCAGCCAATAACAACACATCTGATTTTAAATAAATATCAGCATAATCACCTAGTGTATTACACTTAAAGTGATCCCATACCAGTAGAACGCGACAGTATTCGTCATCGGAAATATTTGCATCGCGCATTTTATCGTAGAATTTGTCATATGATGGCACCGTGACGTCGTTCAATTTACTAAAGCTGTCTACGTACGCATAAGGAAACTACCTTTCTTTCTCACTAAGTTGAAGTCGCTATCATTACTAAAATATTTCCGTACCTCCATACATTGATCATCTGATAAATTCTGAGATAGAGTATCTAAGGATGCAGCCATGAATCTACAACTATCGACGAAACGTAAATTAATGAATTTCTTTTCCCTGATACCATGACTGTTTACATATTCATCAACAAAAATGTGCTTACCAAACGTTACATATTTTTCACTGTTAACCGGAAGTACGGTAATTTCTTCCGTTTCACTCGCTAACTGTTTAATGAACAGGTGAACATCATAACCACTGAGATTATGTAGAAAAACGGGGAGAAATGTAGGTACCTGATAGTTTAAGTTACACGTTGAATGTGCTGCACCACGATACTTACCAGTAACGTGACAGTGATCTCGTATTTTCGGATTTGTCGGATCGCCCGTAAAGTGCTTGCCGCATATGTAACAACATACACTGCGGTCATACGTAACCTGCTGTTCATCCGTTAATGGTGTCATTGGAACAATAGCTTTGAAATGTTCATTATATATCCGTTTTACATCACTTTCCAGTCGTCTTATAAATATCTCCCCTGCATTACTCCCCCTGTACGGCTCTAACTTAGACCACGCATCGTTTACACTACACTTAATATAATAACTAAACGAGTATGGTTCGTGTTTACACGTTTTTATCGTGAACGGTTTTTCGGGATCTGGTTCAGCCGTATCTACCGGTACTAAGAGCGCTTCAAAATCTGCATATATTACGAATGGTAGAACCATTTGTTTCTGATAGTTCCGAAACGCGAGTATATTTTCCGCGTAGAATTCCCCGGTTTTTTTTTTGTTTCAAGTCAGGTAATTTTGTGTATACGAAGTTACAGTCGTGTGACACGTGTCGGGTTAATTGCTCCTCGGATCTAAAGTAATACAAGCATGCATCACAAAAATACATTGCTCCGTTCCGCCGAGTTATTTGGTTGCTAAGTAAACGAGAAAAATTTTTTATCCATACATAATGCTGATTATCTGTTTGGTTACTGACTAATAATAATAAATTAACATGGACTGCCTGTTTGGCTTTGGTATAATACAGAGGCCCCACTACCTCAGTCACACGCTGACCATCACGATACGTATCGTCTAACCCATAAACATTGATGGAAATGTTGTTATTGCTCTCAAACGTTAAAATATTCCTCAGCTTAACAGGGAACTGTACACCATTCCAGTTGAATAACGTCTGGAAATCAGGGTAAGAAGATGTGCGTTGTGGTACCCCGGTGGTGTCACTAGTGCCGATACAACAGCCCATGCAAAGCAGCAATTATCATTACTTTTTACATTGACTATGGCGTGTTTATGTGCGATTTCGGCGGGGACAGCCATATAGGATGAACCAGTGGCGGGAGAAAATTTAAGCAGGTTTACCTCTATATACACGAATTGCACCAGGGACCACCCTAAAACAGTTGTTACTAATCGATTGCACCATTAGTCACACTTATCAGAATCTCCATGCTGAAATTCGGATTGCTCTGCATCCAATATTTTACTTATTCTTTGGAAATACTCTTCTAACACCGTCCCTACACTGAGAATATCATACTTAGTCTGAAAGGATTTCAGTTCTGTGCTTTCCTACTGTTCAAAAGTATAAACCAAACAGCTCAACATTACATTTTAATGAGTAGTGTTTTTGCAACTGATTTTGTACTACCTTCAATACGTTCCCTTTAACCTCTGCCATAAAGGTGGACACATCAGTATGAGTATTGCATAGTGACAGGCCGTACGACACAATGCGTTGTTTAAACGCGTTTCGAATCACTTCAACACCAGTATCGACAAGCAAACATACATTTGCTTTGTGCCTATTGCTTCTGAGGTGTCCATGGAATGCATACCTAGGTACATCCATTGAACAATCTGTGCAGTGCACACTTTCACCACTTTTTTTCGGATGTACCGGTTCATCGCGTTGGTCAGACTTCCGCTTCCTTGAGTTGCTCAACCCTGATGGTCCGGGTTTCGCATTATCCTTCGCATAGTTTACCCCAGATGGTCCTGGTTGCACAAAGGAATCAGTAACATGTCCATGTACTGCTTTGTTATCGTCGGAAGCGATCCCTTGCACCACATTGCTCCCTGTGGTTTGGTTTTGTTACGAAACCTCCTGCATGCTAGATGGTGGAGTAGATACTGACATCCAGCATGCTGTTTTTTGATGTCTCAGTAAAGAATCCTTTCGAGAAAATTTCTTGAGACATTCACATTGAAACATTTTTGCTGCAACAAAGAAAGAATAATAACTATATGCTGAAGTTTAGGTTGATGTGAATAAGGGTACTATACGTGTTGGATAGGAAGGGTAGCCGGGAGATATGCAATACGAAACTAACACTTACTATTCTTTGAAGACATGATGTAACACCGCTTTATAAGACTTGAAACTTTACTTGGTGGCGCATAAAGACTCCAACATAATTCTTGTTACGCCATTGAAAATCCTTTTTCTACCTTCCAACCTACATATACATATGTAGGTATAAAAGGTTATGAAATCGACTTTTTTTCACTATGGCTAAATCGAATTATTAGCTCATTTTACAACTTTTGACCAAGTTTCGTCAAGATCGGTCATGATGTCTGGATGTCTTATCTGTATGTGTATGCATGTATGTTCATATCCACGATAACTCCAGTAGGTATGTTGGACACTTGTGTCAGACAGTTGCGTGCGCAACTGGCTGAACCCAAATCCCCCCATGTGGGTGTTACATTATAGTAAGGGGGGTTAAACAGGAATCCGTTTTTAACTGTATTTGAGCTGTATTTGAGCTGGTTTTGAGCTGGTTTGAGCTGGTTTTGAGCTGGTTTGAGCTGTATTTAAGCTGGTTTGAGCTGGTTTTGAGCTGTATTTGAGCTGTTTTGAACTGTTTTCAGCTATATTTGAGCTGGTTTTGAGCTGTATTTAAGCTGGTTTGAGCTGTATTTGATCTGTATTTGAACTGCTTTTTTTTTATCTGTACAGATTCCTGTTTAACCCCCCTTGCTATAATGTACCTCCCACATGGGGGGATTTGGGTTCAGGCAGTTGCGTACGCAACTGTCTGGCCCAAGTGCCCCCCATACCTACTAACTCCTGAACGAAAAGACCTACTTGCTTAAAATTTTGTATTTAAGCTTCTTCTCATTTGGAATAGAACTGATTAGATTTCTGGCAGAACTCCAGCGTCGGAGAGGTGGTGTTTCTTAGGGTTTTTTTATCAAAAATAGTTCTAAAACAGTTGCATACTTCCAAGTAATAAAAATACCCACACATAGACCTTAAACATGTATACTAAATATATTCTGTACCTTTTTTTATGCAATGCATGCTTTAGCTGCAAAAAAATCCTACGGTGAAATTTTAATGTTGGTTCTACTTTTTTTTCAATATCTAAATAACAATTAGTTTCTTAAGAAAAGGTGTGAACATTTTTCTTTAAAGAAAATTTACTTCTACATATCTTCTGTTTATCAAGATCTGTAATATAACGTAGAGCAAGTCTACAAATAAGTATAAGTGAAAAAAATACAATGAATAAACAATAGTATTGGAATTTTTTAAGTTATTTATTTTTCTTTATACCAACATTTTGTCTTATAACTTCTACATATCTACTAAATTAGTGAAGAAATAAAAATTATAATTTTATTTTATACCTTAAATCTATACACGTCAATGTCTTTACCCTTTTTTACTGAAAAACAAAAGTTATTAGAAAACAAATGCAATAAGTTATATATTTATAAAGCTACCTGTACCACTATATCACATTAATTGAAAGGTCATCTCTCTCTCTCTGATTTTCAAGTATACCAAAACCGGATATAGCGGATAATGAACTGATGTGGTCATCACAAAAGTAATTGATATATCTTGTAATTTACATACGCTCTTTAATAATAACATAAAAATATTTCAGCTATACTTAGGAAACTAACGTTCATGTTTTTTTGCTGTTTTATATATTTAAACCACTTAGATGAATATATAAATAACTATTAGTACATTATTACACATTTGTTTCTGCATTTTGTAAAAATATGTAACTAATAATAACACATTTGCCTACTGCAATTTTATAATTTATAAGAGGACAGGATCTACCTTTGAAACAAATAAGATAACCTGCTATATTCCTTCATTAAAAAAAAACTACTAAAACTGGGTTGACCTTTGTACGCTAAATTTATACAATTATTTTGAAACGATATAAGTACAGGTTTTATCAGTCTCATAGTGAATATATATAGCTACATTCCTTTAGCTTTAACAATTAAAATGAAATTTAAAAAAATTAAGAACATTAATTGCAATTTTTATATAAAAAAGAATGTATTTATAGATTCTATACATTATATATACGTGCTCTGCAAATAGAGTGTTAACGAACTGATATTAGATATATGTACTTTACATACGCTCTTCATTAATACCAAAAAATTTATTATTTACTATTTATTAATTATACTTGCATGAAACGATATAAGTACAGGTTTTATCAGTCTCATCGTGAATATATATAGCTACATTCCTTTAGCTTTAACAATTTAAATGAAATTTAAAAAAATTGAGAACATTAATTGCAATTTTTATATAAAAAAGAATGTATTTATAGATTCTATACATTATATATACGTGCTCTGCAAATAGAGTGTTAACGAACTGATATTAGAAATATGTACTTTACATACGCTCTTCATTAATACCAAAAAATTTATTATTTACTATTTATTAATTATACTTGCAGTATAATTAGCTAAATAAATGGTATTGTTTTGCAAGTCACAGTAAATAAACTAATAAGTATTAAATATTGTTTACAAATCGTAATGCCATAGTTGACTAGTACAATGTATATAAAGGTCACCTGTCTCGACTAAATCCCCGCAATACGTCTCATATTCGCTTCACTGCTAAAAGTTGTTTATTACTTTGTATTAAGCATAATTTTTTTTTAATACTTGTGGTTGATCTAGATCACTGCCAGACAGCTCTAACCTATCATAAAGCAGCTTCAAGCGTTTCAAGGCATCTTCTGGCTATATAAGAGGTGCATAAAACGCATTTACGTTATGCACTCGAGTAGTCCAAGTCTTTCACTACGTTTGCAGTATGGGTTGCTGAGACTGGCAATCTAGCTCGAGATCCAACACTTCCTTGGGGTGTGCAAGTCTTACTTTACACCTTAGTAGGGTTGCTGAGACTGGCGATTCTACCCCAAGGCCTTCTCAGCATTCTGGCTCGACCTACAACACTTCCTTGGGGTGTACAAATCTAACTTTGCATCCCCAAGGCCTCTCAGCAGCATCCACTTCGAGTCAGTTATACCCGGACCTACTCCGTCGTCGGTAAGCATAATGTACGAGTGAATGTGTGAGTGTGAGTGTGTTTCAGTGTGTGAGTGTGTATTTCAGTGTGTGTGTGTGTGTGTGTTTGAGTGTGTGAGAGCGCTGAACGGCTTGGTACCACCTGTCACACGGTGAATACTGGTGTTCCTCATGTTGAGCACCCTAACACAACTTTTTTTGATGTGTACGATGACAACTATTATATATAGTATGTTATGTTGATTCTTTATTTTTTTTATGTATCTCTTGACTATTGTGTATAGACTAATTATTTCCTGTCAGTCTAGTAGTGTGTTTATCGCTGCTAACACGTGTGACCTAAACTTTTATTATCCTCAGTATTACAACTGTTTTGATAAAAGCTTACTAACGTATGTACTAAATCAACATGTTTTATTCCTACAGCAAATCATATATCTGAGTAATACATGTTTCTAAATATAATTTATATGTCTTTCTTTCTACATGAATTAAATATATAATTTTTACATGTCTTTATTTCTATATACAATTTGTACATGTCTTTCTTTCTACATGAATTAAATATATAATTTGTACATGTCTTTATTTCTATATATAATTTGTACATGTCTTTCTTTCTACATGAATTAAATATATTAACATATCGATTTCTTTTATTTTGGTAAAAAAAGTGAGGGTGAGCAAAAAAGCATACAAGTGGACAAAAAACATACAAGTGGGCAAAAACATACATGTGGGGTATAGAGTAGCAACCAGGTCACACGGATGTTCTTGTAATTGTGGAACATGAACGCGCGTTAGGTCGCACGGATGGCCTTGTAATTGTGGAACAGGAAAGCGGGGTTTTGTGACCTTGGTTTTGTGGTAATGATATGTAATTAGGTCACACGGATAGCCTTGTAATTGTGGAACAGGAAAGCGGGGTTTGTTACCTTGGTTTTGTGGTAATGATATGTAATTAGGTCACACATTGCGCTTTTTTGACCTTGGTAGGGTGGGGACCATGGTTTTGTGGCAACCTTGGAAATGTGGGACCTTGGAATTGTGGTGTGTCCCAGAAGTCTCCAATCTTATCTACTCTTGTGCTTGTGCTTGTGCTTGTGCTTGTAATTTTGCTTGTGCTTGTTCTTCTGCTTGTACTTGAGCTTGTTTTTGTGCTTGTGCTTGTTTTTGTGTATATGTTTGTGTTTGTTTTTTGTAAAACTAACTTACATCGGAGACAATTTAAAACGCATGCAGTAAACGTTTCTCAGTGCAGTCAACTGTGTCCAATTGTAAAATTTTTGTTATTAAAAGCAACATCCTGTAGATTATGCGGTATTTAAATAGCGTGAATTAAGAGTAAGGTTTATCTACATACCACAATAATGTTGGCATAAGCTAATTTTAAATAAACATCTTGGACTTTCATCATTTTTGTTTTTATTTCGAATAAGGTTGGTCAAAGCTGCTTTCAAATCAAATCAACATCCTAGACTTGTCTTGTTTTTTTTGTATTGGCAGAAACTGATTTCGTATCAACATCCTAGACGTGCACATTGTTTTTCGTGTTAAAATCGAATAAGGTTGGTAGAAGCAATTTTTGAAATTAGAAGTAAAAGTCAACTTGTCTGTCTTTTAAGTAATTTCAAGGACTGTCTTTATGTAATCGTCTTCTGTAATGTAAATATCGAAAATTGACAATGAATGAATGTCGCTTTATATACCTTTTGATACCAAATAATCCTATCGTTTTCTTTTAAATAATCACTACAAACCAATACGTACTTTAACAATGTTTTCAATTTTGATGTATACGGTAATACCTGATTACTTAGTTAATTACTCATTTAGTTTCAAAGTAATTTATTGCATGTGCTTGTTATTGCGATTCCTCTTGTACTTGTGCTTGTATTTGTGCTTGTGCTCGCGTTCGTGCTCGTGCGTGTACGTGTGCGTATGCTTGTGCTTGTGTTTGTGCTTGTGCTTGTGCTTGAGCTTGTGCAGGTGGATGTGCTTGTGCTTGTGCTGGTGGTTGTGGTTGTGCTTGTGTTTGAGTTTGTGTTTGTGCTTGTGCTTGTGCTTGTGTTTGTGCTTGTGCTTGTGCTTGTGCTTGCTTGTGCTTGTGCTTGTGCTTGTGCTTGTGCTTGTGCTTGTGCTTGTGCTTGTGCTTGTGCTTGTGCTTGTGCTTGTGCTTGTGCTTGTGGTTGTGGTTGTGCTTGTGCTGTGTTGTGCTTGTGCTTGTGCTTGTGCTTGTGCTTGTGCTTGTGCTTGTGCTTGTGCTTGTGCTTGTGCTTGTGCTTGTTGCTTGTGCTTGTGCTTGTGCTTGTGCTTGTGCTTGTGCTTTGTGCTTGTGCTTGTGTTGTGCTTGTGCTTGTGCTTGTGCTTGTGCTTGTGCTTGTGCTTGTGCTTGTGCTTGTGCTTGTGCTTGTGTTTGTTGGCTGTTGTGCTTTGCTGTGTTGCTTGTGCTTGTTGCTGTTGCTTTCTTGTGCTTTGACTTTGTGCTGCTTGCTTGTGCTTGTGCTTGTGCTTGTGCTTGTGCTTGTGCTTGTGCTTGTGCTTGTGCTTGTGCTTTGTGCTTGTGCTTGTGCTTGTGCTTGTGCTTGTGCTTGTGCTTGTGCTTGTGTCTTTTGCTTTTGTTGCTTGTGCTTTGCTTTATTGTCTTGTTGCTTGTGCTTGTGTTTGTTTTGCTTGTGACTTGTTGCTTGCTTTACTTGTGCTTTTTGTGCTTGTGCTTGTTTTGTGATAGTTTGTGTTTGTTTTTGTAAAACTAACTTACTCGGAACAATTTAAAAGATGCAGTAAACGTTTCTCAGTGCAGTCAACTGTGTCCAATTGTAAAATTTTGTTATTAAGCAACATCCTGTGTTATGCGTATTTAAATAGCGTGAATTAAGATAAGGTTTATCTACATACCACAATAATGTTGGCATAAGCTAATTTTAAATAAACATCTTGGACTTTCATCATTTTGTTCTTATTTGAATAAGGTTGGTCAAAGCTGCTTTCAAATCAAATCAACATCCTAGACTTGTCTTTTTTTTGTGTTGTTTGCGAAACTGATTTCGTATCAACATCCTAGACGTGACATTGTTTTCGTGTTAAAATCGAATAAGGTTGGTGAAGTCAATTTTGAAATTAGTAAAAGTAACTTGTCTGTCTTTAAGTAATTTCAAGGACTGTCTTTATGTAATCGTCTTCTGTAATGTAAATATCGAAAATTGACAATAAATGAATGTCGCTTTATTACCTTGATACCAAATAATCCTATGCGTTTTCTTTTAAATAATCACTACAAACCAATACGTACTTTAACAATGTTTTCAATTTTGATGTTTACGGTAATACCTGATTACTTAGTTAATTACTCATTTAGTTTCAAAGTAATTTATTGCATGTGCTGTATTGCATTCCTCTTGTACTTGTGCTTGTATTTGTGCTTGTGCTCGCGTTCGTGCTCGTGCGTGTACTGTGCGTATGCTTGTGCTTGTGTTTGTGCTTGTGCTGTTGAGCTTGTGCAGGTTGGATGTTGTGCTTGTGCTGGTGGTATGTGGTTGTGGTTGTGCTTGTGTTTGAGTTTGTGTTTGTGCTTGTGCTTGATGTTGTGCTTGTGCTTGTGCTTGTGCTTGCGCTTGTGCTTATGTTGTTGTGCTTGTGCTTGTGCTTGTGCCTTGTGTTGTGCCTTGTGCCTTCGTTTGTGCTTGTGCTTGTGACTTTGTGCTGTGCTTGTGCTTGTGCATTGTGCTTTGTGCTATGTGCTTGTGCTTGTGCTTTTGTGCTGTGCTTGTGCTTGTGCTTGTGCTTGTCTTGTGCTTGTGCTTGTGCTTGTGCTTGATGCTTGTGCTGTGCTTGTGCTTGTGCTTGTGCTTGATTGTGCTTGTGTCTGTTGTGTTGTGTTGTGCTTGTGCTTGAGTGTTGTGCTTGTGCTTGTGCTTGTGCTTGTTATGTGCTTGTGCTTGGTTGTGTTGTGCTTGTGCTTGTGCTTGAGCTTGTGCAGGTGGATGTGCTTGTGCTTTGCTGTGGTTGTGTTGTTTGTGCTTGTGTTTGAGTTTGTGTTTGTGCTTGTGCTTGTGCTTGATGTTTGTGCTTGTGCTTGTGCTTGTGCTTGCTTGCTTGTGCTTGTGCTTGTGCTTGTGCTTGTGCTTGTGCTTGTGCTTGTGCTTGTGCTTGTGCTTGTGCTTGTGCTTGTGTTGTTGCTTGTGCTGTTTGTGACTTGTGCTTGTGTTTTGCTTGTAGTCTGTGTACTTGTGCTTGTGTATGTGTTGTCTTGTGCTTTGTTGCTTGTGTTGTGCTTGTGCTTGTGCTTGTGCTTGTGCTTGTGCTTTGTGCTTGTGCTTATGTTGCTTGTGCTTGTGCTTGTGCTTGTGCTTTGCTTGTGCTTGTGTGCTTGTGCTGTGTGCTTGTGCTTGTGCTTGTGCTTGTGCTTTGTTGTGCTTGTGCTTTGTGCTTGTTTGCTTGTGCTTGTGCTTGTGCTTGTGCTTGTTTGCTTGATGCTTGTGCTTGTGCTTGTGCTTGTGTTGTAGTCTGTGCTTGTGCATTGTGCTTGGTTGTGCTTGTGCTTGTGCTTGTAGCTTGTGTGTTGTGCTTGTGTCTTGCTGGCTTGTGCTTGTGTGCTTGTGCTTGTGTCTTGTGCTTGTGCTTGTGCTGGTGCTGTGCTTGTGTTGATGTTGTGCTTGTGCTTGTTGTTTGTGTTTTGTTGCTATGTGTGTGCTTGTAAGCATTGCTGTGCTTCTTTCTTGTGCTGTGTGCATTGTGTTTTGTTGTTGAACTCCTGTGCATTGATGCTTTCTTGGTGCTTAGATAGTTGGTGCATTTGACTTGTGTCATTGTTGCTTTAGCTATGTGTTAAGTGCTTTTTATGTCTTGTGCTTGTCTGATGCATTGTGCTTTTGCTCGCTTGTTGT
Organism: Vesta saturnalis; assembly: GCA_036346205.1. Classification (NCBI taxonomy): domain Eukaryota; kingdom Metazoa; phylum Arthropoda; class Insecta; order Coleoptera; family Lampyridae; genus Vesta; species Vesta saturnalis. The sequence goes on from JARFJB010002396.1 coordinate 9,071,818, forward strand.
AGCTGTTTGCTTGTATCTCATCCTGTACTTGTGCTGTGTTGTGTTGTGTTTGTGTATTGACTTTGTATTACTCATTTGTAGTACATTGTTGCTGTGCTTGTTATTCGTAGCTTGTGCTTGTTGTTGATGTTATGTCGCTTGTGCTTGTGCTTGTTAGTGACTTGTGCTTGTGCTTGTGCTTGTGCTATGTGCTTCGTGCGTAATGTGCTTGTTGCTGTGTTGTGCTTGTGCTTGTGTTGTAGTTGTACTATGTGCTTGTGCTTGTGCTTGTGTATTTCTATGTGCTTTCATGTTTGTGTTTTGTTGTGTTGTCTGTGAATACTGTGACTTTCTTGTGCTTCAATTTAAGCATGCTTTGACTTGTCTTTCTTGTTGTCATTGTGTTGTGCTTGTACTTGTCTATTGCATTCTCTTGTACTTGTGCGGTATTTGTGCTTGTGCTAGGTTGTGGTCTGTGCTTGTGTAGCTTGTCTTGGCTTGTGCTATGTTTTGCTGTGCTTGTTTGATCTGTCTTGTGCTTGTGCTAGCTTGTGCAGTGGATGTGCTTGTGCTGTGTTGTGTTCGATAGCTTGTGTTGATGCTTGTGTTGCATGTGCTTGTCTTGTGCTTGTTTTTTGTGCTTGTGTTGGCTTGTGCTTGCTTGTGCTTGTGCTTGTATTTTGCTTGTGCTTGTGCTTTCTGCTTGTGCTTGTGCTTGTGCTTGCTTGTGCTTGTGCTTGTTGTCTTGTGCTTGTGTTTGTGCTTGTGCTGTGCTGTTTTGTTGGCTGTTGCTGTGGTTGTGCTTGTTTGGTGCTGTGTTGTGTTGTGCTTGTGCTTGAACTTTGATTGTAATTGTGCTTGTGCTTGTGCTTGTTGTTGTGCTTGTGCTTCGTGCTTGTGCTTGTGCTTGTGCTCTGTGCTTGTGCTTGTGCATGTGTGCATTTGTGCTTGTGGTTGTGCTTGTGAGTTTGTGTTTGTGCTTGTGTTGTTGTGCTTGTGCATTGTGCTTGTTTGTGCGTTGTGCTTGTGCTTGTGCTTGTTTTGTGCTTTGTGCTTGTGCTTGTGTCTTTGTAAACTAATGTGCTTGCTTGTGCTGCTGTGTTTGTGCTATGTGCATTGTAATTTTGCTTGTGCAGGCTTGTGCATTTGCGTTGTGTTGCGTGTTGGTAGGTTTGCTATGTTGTTGTGCTAGCTATGTTTTTCTTGGCTTTGCTTTGTTTTGCTTGATGTTGTGTGCTTGTCATGCTATGTGCTTGTGCTTGTGTCTTTGCTTGTGCTTGTGCATTGTTTGTTCACTCTGAGTGACATTGTGTTGTGTATGATGCTTGGTGGCTTGTTGCTTGTAGCTTGCTGCTTTAGATTGTGCTTGTGCTTTGTGCTATGTGCTTGTGTTTGTGCTGATGTGTGCTTTATGTTGACTTGTGTGATGCATTCTGTGCTTGTTTTTATGTATCTCTCGACTTTGCTGTTTTCATGTTTGATGTTGGTAAACTATTACTTGTTAGATTATATTTAGTTCAGTAATTTAGCTGTGCTTGTGCTATGTTGCCTTGTAACTTGTTGCTTGATTGTAGACTTGTCGCTTGTGCTTGTGCGTGTATTGATAGCTTGTGCTTGTGTTTGTGCTTGCTTGTGCTTGGCTGCTGATGTGCTTAGTAGCTTTGTGCTGTGTGTGCTGTGCTTGTGTTTGTAGTTGTGTTTGTGCTTGTTTAGTGCTTGTGATCTTGTGCTTGTTCTTTCTTGTGCTTGTGCTTGTGCTTGTGCTTTGCTGCTTGTGCTTGTGCTTGTGCTTGTAGGTTGTGTGCTTGTGCTTGTGCTTGTGCTTGTGCTTGTGCTTTTATGGCTCTTGTTTTGTGCTTGTGCTTGCTGTATGTTTCTTGGGCTTGTGTGCTTGTGATTCCTGCTTTGATGCCATGTGCTATGTGTTGTGCTTTTGCAGATAGATGTGCATCTTGCATTGATTGTGAAGCTTTGTGCATTTGTGCTTGGTTGCTTGTTCTTGTTGTATGTGCTATGTGTTTTAGTTCTTTGCTTCGTGCTTGTGCGTTTGCTTGTCTTGTGCTTGTTGCTTGTGCTTGTGCTGCTTGTGCTTGTGACTCTGTGCTTGTGCTGTGTGCTTGTGCTTTGCTGTGCTTGTGCTTGTGTTTGCATGTGTGCTTGTGCTTGCTTGTGCTTGTGTTGCTTTGTGCTTTGTTTGAGTCTTGTGCTTGTGCTTGTCTTGTGCTTGTGTTTGTGCTTGTGCTTGTGCTTGGCTTGTGCTATATGCTTTGTTGGTTGTTTCTTGTAGAACTTTACTTCATCTGTGACATTTAGATTGCATGCTTGTAGCTTTCTGTGCAGTCTGAATGTTAGTGCTATGTGTTTTTAGAAATTTGCTGTTTTTGTAAGCACAGTCCCTGTAGATTAGTGCTGTGTATTTAATGCTTGTGAACTTAGATTGCTTGTGTTTATGCTATGCTGCTCATGTGCTTGTGCTTGAGCTATGTTTAATGTTACTGTGCTTGGTTGTGTTGTGCTTGTGCTTGAGTTGATAGTTGTGCTTGTGCTTGTGCAATTGTATTTTGCTTGTGCTTGTGCTTTTGCTTGTGCTTGAATGATTTGCTTGTACTTGACTTCTGCTTGTCTTGGCTTGTTTGTGCTTAATGTATGTTTGTGCAAGTTTGGTTGTAATTTGTAGTAAAAGTAACTTGTCTGTGCATTTAAAAGCTGTAAACTTTCTAGTGCTGTACTTGTGCCAATTGTAAAATGTCTTGTGTATGTAAATATGCAAATTGCATGTAGATTATGTCGCTTTTAATAGCTATAGTAGTTCTATACCAAATAATGTGCTTAGCTATTTTTAAATAAAATCTTGGACTTTACATTTTTGTTTTAGTCAATAAGGTTGGCAAGTGCTTAATAAATCAAATTGTGCTTGTCTTGTTTTGTTGTTTGGCTAGAAATGATTGTTAACATCTAGTCTATGTACTTGTCTTTGTGTTAAAATGTAATAAGTTGCGTATGTGCAATTGTTCGAAATTGAATAAGTAACTTGTCTTGTCTTGTGTATGTGAATTCTCAAGTGACTCGTGCTTTTGTAACGTCTTCTGATGTAAATATGAAATTGCAATGATGTAATGTCGCTTTTATACGCTTTGCTTGATGACCATGATGCTATGTGCTTGTGCTGTGTGTAAGATTAATGCTAACATAGTCTTGTACATATGTGCTTGTGCAATTTTGATGCTTGTGCTATGCTTGTACTTGACTTAATTCTCATTTGTTCTTAAGTAGTTTATTGCATTTAACTTTGAAGCTATGATGTTGACCTTTATAAGTCAGTCAGGAACATGATTTTTAAGCTTGTATAATAGTAAAATTCATATAGCAACTTGAAGTGCTTAGAGCACATTGCTCGTTATGTGAACCTTGTGCTTGAATTTATAAGTGTTTGTTTGTGGTATGTAGTGTTTGACTATTACATCTAATGTCAATTTAGTTGGTCTTTTGTTAGTGACTTGCACTAATTGTATAAGTTTGTAGGTATTGAACATTTAGCTAATATACGAGCTTGGTGTTTAGCATTGTATTAAATCTAAAGCGGTTTATGTGAATGGTTATTTCCGTTAAGAAATTCCTTGTATGTAAAATAATATAGTGGTCTGACACCGAGTTTGGTTATTGTAGAGGCATTTTTACTAGTTTAAATGTAAATGATTTTTTTTATCATCATATGCAGAACGTGTTACCTACTAATTTGATGTCGCTTTTTGAAGACTACTTTTTGCACGCTGTAAAAGTTAAATCAGACTGTTATTTTTTGAATTGAGAGCTGGTTTTACGCGATGTAAGTTAAATCAATTTGGTATTTTTTTGAATCGTCGTTAGATCAGCAAGAAAGATGTATGTTAAACCAAAATCAATATTTTTGAACTGTAAGCTAGTTTTCGCAAGCTGTAAGTTCTGATTTTATTGATTGAGATTGGTTTGATTTGGTTTGGTTTCGTTTGGTTTGGTCGATGTATTAGCGTAATTTAAAAAAGTGGCAGAGGCAATGAAGTTTACGACGTGAGTGTTGCCTATTTATCGTTTTAATCTATGTAAATTAAATTAAACTAAACTAAATTAAATTAAATTGAATTGAATTGGATAGAATTGAATCGAGTAGAGTCCAGTCGAGTCGAACCGAGCTGAGGCGAGTCGTGAGTCGAGTCAATCAAATCATATCACATTAAATTAAATTAAATTAAATCGAATCGAATCGAATCGGTCCGGACAAAACTGAACCGAACGGAAGCTAAGCGAACCGAATTGAATCTAATCGAGTTGAACAAATCAAATCTAATCAAACTAAACCAAACCAGATCAAAGTAAAGTAGATTAGATTGGATTGGATTGGATTGCATTGGATTGGATTGGATTGGATTGGATTGGATTGGATTGGAATAGATTAGATTAGATGAGATGAGATCGGACCGAATCGGTACAAATCAAATCAAATTAAGTTAAAAATAAAGGGTACGTTTTTGTAATTATTGATCATTTGAAATATTTATTGGAGCTTTGTACAATTTAATTAAGAATTATTTTTGCGCTTGTTGACAACGAATTTTGCCAGCATTTTTGTGAGTTATTTTATTGATAGGTTAGTGACATTTCATTAAATATTGAAGATTCATTTCAATTAATGTTATTTTTATACACTTAAAAACTTTTGTTTCATTTTTATGTAACTATTATAGCAGGTTTACACTTGATTTCAATTTTTATATATTTACATGTCATCTTAATTACTTTACAAAAAATATTATCGTTTACTAAGAAGATGACTGTAATTGTTACGAAACGTTTAAGTTTGTGAAAATTAATAAAAAATACAGGATTTTTCATTCCAAAAAGATAATTGTCTCAACTATGAGCGATAATCGCGACGGTGTGTATTTTCATATTTCTTATTAAGGAATTATTTTTGACATATTTGGCTACGTATTTATTGGGTGAATAGGATTGATTAAGATAGATATTAAAAAAAAAGACCCACTCCTCAAACTCATCTGCCTGATACCGCTGCTAACTTTTAAACTACCATCACCTAGCAGGGATTCATCTAGTAATAATGTACTAGCCAGACCTACTAATGGTATAACATTCAAACGAAATTGCACAACTCATGGCAGGCGAAGCCACAATAAGGGGAACCAAAAAAAACTACGTTCTATTACGATCGAGTATACGAAGGTTGTTTCATGCCGAAATCGGATACGGTTAACAAACATATTTCTTAGCTACTCATTAACAGTTATTCTGGTGTGTCGGATCAAGTAGGTAAATGACGAAAAGTGCAAGCATAGAAACAGTTTAATAGCTTAAAATGAAAAATAGTATTGATAATATGAATGACAGTGACGAGGAAGACTTTCTGATACCCCACCAAAAATCAGTGTACTGGAAACTGAAGCATCTTTGAATTTAATATCTAGCAAACCACGCCAACAATAATAATCAGTTATATATACTGACACTTTGTAAAAGCCTTTTTTTTTAATGATCGTAGAAAAAATATGGTATGCACCTCGACGTTTTGTCAATACGCACGTCGATTTGATTTGACTTGATTAATTGATTTGTTTCTTTGAGAAGGGTCCGAGAGAGACGTGAGAGAGGAGAGAGACGAGCACAATCAACCTCTATTACAGAAAACATTGGTAAGTTTAAAAAATATACCACTAGATGGTGCCACAAGCAAACCTTAATTAGTCCTAGAAATATACAGCTAGATTGCACCACCTTTATTATTACTATTACAGAACATTTGTATTAGTCCATACACCACTACATGGCGCTACAAACAAATGAAAATTCAAATTTCGCAACAAGGAGGCCACGACTGGAGGGTGGAGGACCTAACATAAGTTCCTTTATCTGTTTTGCAAGTTAGCATTAGGGTCCCTTATTAGAAAATTCTAAATTTCCTCGCTGAACAGATTTTAGATTCTGACCCTAACTAGCCCAAGGTCAACTCCAAGCCCATTCCCGAGGTCAGTCTTAAGGTCAACCTCAATCTCAAGGTCAAAAATAAGACCCCCACGTGGGCGTCAAGGTAAAAAGTAAAAGGTGAGATGTCCCAGGGGACGGGGCTTGTGACGTCACAAGAAATTCAAAGTAGTGTCCCTCTTCTACTAATGGTATACAGTGATCATGTAAAGCTTGGAGACACGACAATACAAATTTTCTTGCTCATTTTACTGTAAATAGCTCGGGGATGTCGATTTTGCTCTTTGTCTATGAATATTATCTGATTATTTTTCGATATACAGAGTGCATAAAGAAACCAGGACAATGTTCAACTTTACTTGGCAGTAAAGGATTGAAAATGAACATTCCTGAAGAACACGATTAGCAATATCACCGAGAATATTTCTTTTTTCTTTCCTTTTTCTGTTTTTCAATTTAGGCGCTTTCAAACAGCCCTAGATAAAGCAGTCAAGATACGTAAGGGATGAATATAAATTGTGAAAATTGTAGTATCAAATAATTATAGCCTTAATAAGTATTTTAACCTACACATTAATGAATTTTAATTGTGTCGAAAACCATTCTGGTTACAAAAACACATTTCTGAATGTTAAAAAAGAATCTAAAAATGTAATAATACACGAGGTGTTCAATTTAAAATTTGTATAACTGAACATAATTAGAAAATATACAAAAACAAAAAACCAAAATCTACGGTTTCGAGCGTTTTTTTAATGAAATAAACAGGAAACATTTTATCGACATGTTTCCATACTTTACGTGCTTACTGTATAAATAAGAACCCACACTAACTGTTAACCACTAACCTGAAAAGAGCAAGAAAAATAAATGAATCATCAGAATCGATTAAAATATCCTGAAAGTTTTAAACTTCGGGTGTACTTCAGGTTGTAACGAATAGTTTTGATGTTATAAAGGTTGTAGTTAGAAATCCAACAAAGTTGCGTGTTAATGTGGTTTATATAAACTAATCGCAAATTTCACCCCAATATTAAAGAAAATTATTTTAACTATATAATTAATTAACTCGTCTTGAGAGCTTTCCTTGATTTGCCATTTATGCTACCAAAACATAAAAATATATCAGTAATAACGAACTAGGTATGAGACATTTTGTCCTTATTGTAGGCCTTTCGTGAGGGTTCACTGCTTTCATCGTATCCCTTGAACGAATAAGTAAACATCGTTCTCGAATAGCTGACACCCTGTCAATAAAATATGTTTGTCGATTTCCATACGATTAAACACAATCTCAGTTTACTAGACTTCCAGATTCAGTTCTAAACTGTAATAAAACGGTAATAAAATGGGCTTAATACAGAATTAATTGTTCTCGTAATTGCAATTTGGTATAAAAGGCTCGTTAGAAACATTAATAGTGCTTCTTATGTTAGCCAATAACTTTTATTCACACTAAATTGTGTTGATTATTATTGCGAATAGGTATTCAGCATTCTTACACAAAATCCGGCTAACGGAATGAAAGCAAGCAGGGCAAAGTAATAGAATGGCGCTTTGAAAATGCAAGACGTGTCCGTGATTTATCAATCTCTCGACTATGGTAGCATATAATGGTTAACACCGTTAGACGTAGCTTTTTGGAAGGTAATGTATTTGTGCGTTTGACATTGCGTCCATTAACTATTACTTTAAACACATAAAAATGCTAGCTAGTCAAAGTGACGTTTCATTACACGTTTCATACAATTCAGATTTCTCCATCAAAAACGACTTTTGTATTTGTATCAAACTATAATTTATATACACAAAGAGAAAAAAATATTTTGTTAGTACGTCACACAAAACAAAATATCGCTATAATATTGATCATGCCTCTTAACAGATTCAAATCCAGTGCTGAGAGGATAAACGCTATTAAAAATACACACTTAACAATCATAAAAGTATTTTTTTTGTTGGGAATATATCTATAGTACGTCCTAGAATGTTAGAGTGTAATAAATCATCTTGACAACGACAGGTCAGTGGCGTACTTAATAAAGGGATATACTGTAAGGTCTGTAAAATACATTAACTTTTCAGTTTCTTATGTTTGTATAAAATATTAAAAAAAAATATATTTAGTATCTAAGCCTGTGACAAAGTAACCTGCATGTTTTTTCAATCAATCCAAATAATGTGTTAAAGGGAATCTATCTGTTTCAAGTTTCAGCTGAGAAAACATTTGTAATAATATTCCGTTTTCTCTTGATCGTTTATTAGCTGCTTGCGCGTCGGTTGCTCTCTACCGACTGATCCTCGATACACTACATATCTATCTTTTTGACAGATTTTAGATTCTTATTATTGACTTAAATAATCCTTCTAAACGGAGCACAGTCTTATTATTTGAACCAATCCTTAATTTACTAATTTTTTTTCACAAATACGCTAATCTGTAATCTTATACTAACAAAGTACTCCTAACTAACTGTTTAATAACTAACTTTTACTAGGTATGAATATGTGTATGTATAAAGGTCAATAACATATGAAATAAATTAGTATTAATCATGAAAATACAAAATAACACATACTAAAGTAAATATGGAATTAAGAAAAAGGTCTGTTTTATTGTATTCCTTATTTGGATACGAACCGTCCACTACCTCTCTACTTTTTTTAAGTGTACAATGATGAAAAATGATGGTGTAAGTTTATTTTCTTTAGTAATGTTTTTTACTAATGCTTTACCTCCACACTTCAACTCTGATGTTTGCGCTCTCCTTTTCCGATCTATATGCATTCAGCATTTTCCTTTTCCCATCGATCATGATCTCTAATTTCCTCATCAATTATTTGTTCAGGATTCATGGCAAAGTTGGCAGTTTATCCCGAAAGCGCCGTTTAAAAAATAATCCAGACGGCGTTTTTCCGGTGGAAGTATGCGGAGTACTATTGTACATTATTAAGTAGTCTAATAAATCTTTTTTCCAATTTATTTTATTTATTTCACTAATTTTAATCCTTTTTAATATATCACGATTATGGAACTTCACTTCGCCGTTCATCTGAGGCCAGTACGGTATGCTATGAGAGAGCATTATGTTACGTTCTCTACAAAACGTTTTAAATTCTCCACTGCAAAATTGTTTCCCATTGTCTGCTGTTATAGGTTCAGGTAGACAAAGTCTTGTAATCATCTCTTCCAAGACTTGGGTGGTGTTTTCGGACGTAATATTTTCCATGCATTTGATCTCTTTGTATCTGATATAATGATCCACTATTACGAAAATGTATTCGTTGCTGGGCAGAGGACCCATAAAGTAGATACTACACCTACCCAGGGGCTTATAGGCAATTGCCTCCTCTTGGTGGATTTGGTGCCCACACTATGGTACAACTCCTACACTCTGTCACCAATTCTTCTGCATCCGTGTCTATTTTGGGCCACCAAACTTTTGTACCTAATCAACTTTTCATTGCAAAACAATACCTCGGTGCCCTCCATGAGTTAATTGTAAAACTTTTCTGGTATAACTATTTTATCACTGCGCAGTAATATATTTGTATGAAAACATAATTCGTTTCCAAAAATTTTGGACCTTTTCGCCCCTTCCTACCATTTACCTTTAGCTAGAGGTTCTTTAAGTTGAATCTCTTTGTCAGCTTTGGAACATTTCTCAAGATGTTCTAGCTGAATTGCTGTTGGTTTTGAATACTGAATGAGGAGATGAATAAATTTTTTTTCAAACGGCTGATCATTACTTTTGTGTGCGCACAAGTGGGATAAGGGATCTGCTATATTCATTTTACCAGGGCGGGAAATCACTTTAAAATTAAAGCACTGCAATCGTAAAATCCACCTTTCAATCCGTGCGCAAGGTTTAGACTTGGGCATAAATATTGCATCTAAAGGTTTGTGGTCGGTAATCAGCTCAAATTCCTTCCCAAATAGATACATTTTAAAATGCTCAATGGCCCACACTAAAGCCAATGCTTCTTTCACAGTTTGGCAATATCGTTTTTCGCAATCTGTTAAACCTTTATTTCCAAATGATATTATTCTCGGTGATTCTTTATTATCGAATTGGATTAAAACTGCGCCCAATCCCACCGGACTCGCATCAGAAATTACCTGAGTTCAGGATCATAGTAGCCTAGGATAACGCATTTTGCAATTGGAGAAAGTATTCCTGTTGTTCACTTTTCCAATGTTGCACAATATTTGTGCGCTTTTGCAGTTTTAACCGTAATATCTTTCGTAAGGGGTCTGTCATTGTAGCCAGATTAGAAATCCACTTACCCACAAAATTAAGAAGACCTAGAAAACTTTGCAGTTCATCTATGTTTGTAGGCGATCGAAATTGTTTAATTGCTTTGATATGAAAATCTAAAGGCTTTATGCCGTTTGAGAAAGTGTGTGTCCCAAGAACCTAATGGAAGTCATATTATATTGACATTTCTTATCGTTGAGGAAAACATTGTATTTTTCTAATGTGTTTAATGTTTTTGTTAGCCTTTCGATTTCCCCTAAGATAATTATATCGTCAATAAAGCTAATGGTCCCAGAACACTTGATTAAAATGCCCTTATTTTTTGGAAAATTTCGGGAGCACATGTAATACCGAACATTAAGCGTTTGTATCTAAAAAGACCGTTTTTTGTTATAAAAGTAGTAATATAGCGGGAGTTTTCGGAAACTTCATTCTGATGAAAGGCATTTTTTATATCTAACGGAGAAAATATCTTAGCTTTTCTTAATTGAGGAATTAGGACTTCCATGGTGGATAACGGATGATTTTCACGGAGATCGCCGCATATCTATTCAAATCCGAACATCTCCACTTTATTTTAGTATGGGCACGATAGAAGACACCCACTTTGAAGGCTGATTGGCTTGTTCTATAATGTCCCCCTCTAAAAGATCTTGTCGAGCTTTTTCCACCTTTACCTCTAGTGGGATTGGAATTCTTCTATAAGGCTGAGCTACAGGTTGAACGCTCCTGTCAATTGGAATATCTATTGAATGGCTCTCTTTTTTATTACATCTGCTACATCAGAAGCCAATAGGTATATTTCCAAAGCGCGCTTCCACTTTTCCCACTAGAGATAGGGAATCGCCCTCGCATAGGAACTGCTCCATTCCTGAGATACTAGAAATCCTTAAAGAATACGAAAATATGTATAATAATTTAATAATATTCTAATTCCATATTGTAACAAGATAATTTTTTGACACATTAATTAAACTATTGCTTATTTTAGCCCTAGAGAAAAGCTACAAGGTATAGTCTACGTTATTAGAATGTTTGTATCTGAGAATGTGATTAAATTAGATATGAGGTTCCCATCCTAGTTTGAAAGGATTGTCTAAAGAAAGTAAACTAATAAAGTAATTTTTTAGTATAAATATAATAAATCGTCTGGATTTGTAAGCGCGTTGTTTCCAGAACCAAAATGTTAGAGAGTTATAATTATTGTACCCTGAAAGCAGTAAGATGAAAATCGCGTAAATAAATTTGTGAATTAAAAGAGAAACAACGTTACTGTAGTCGTTGTATTGTAACGGCCTAATTATAAATTAAAATAAAATAAACCATACAGTCCTCAAGTGAGTTTTAGGGCGAACTTGTAATGGTGATTAAGTATCAAAACTCTGTAACCTTATCCGAATAATTTACAAATGAAATAAAAATAAGCATTTTATATAATTCAACGATAATACTAGTACTTGAATGGAATGATGTATTCCTCTCTCATTTCTGTAATAAACATTAAAGCGTGTTTTTCTATATATTGCTTAACATTTTTTTTTCTTTTTCACAGATAGGTTCAATTTTTCCAATTTCCATAATTCAATACACAGGCTTAAGACAATTTACCACCATCAAACATTAGTTTAATTTTTCTTTTTAACAAATCACCACATTGTTTTTTTTTTCAAGCTCCAATGAATATGAGTTCAATTTGATATAAGTGATGTGAAAAACACAGCTTATTGCTTAATAAGCCCTATGGGTGTAGCCCCATTTATTACAGTAGTAATTTTATTCTAGACTATTTTCAAGTTTATTATTATTATTTACTTACTTGTAAATTTATCCTCGTCGCCATTGTAATATCTAATATTCTTTATAATAATACTCTGTTCTAAATTTAGGTTAATCAATTTAGCATTTAATTTAATAAGAAATGAAGCGACAGCTCTATCTTTGTTATAGAGAAGTTCGTCTGAAATTTCAAGAAAATTTGTATAAGTAGAGAAATTACTCATTACATTATTATCTAATTATGTGTAAATTAGAAATATGACTCACTAATGGAGGCATAAATTTGCTCTAAAATAATTTCAATCCGCTTGAGCATTCAGATATGCACGAACGACGTTTTCATTCAACACATACTTGATTCAAAAAACATTGAAGTGTATTTAGAAATAAATCTTTTCCATTAGTACCACGTATTTACATAAACAGGGCCTTCGAAGCCCGTGTGCATCTAGTTCCCATAAAACCAGTTTCAAGGCTGATAGTTATTATAATTTTCAAAGCACTGCTATGCGGAATTGTAAGTTGAAACCTGAATTACTGCTGGATGTATAAAAGTCGGCGTAGCTGATTTTCATTCAGTTGTAATAAAAGTTGCATTCAGTGAGCTTGTGAAACATATGATAATGCTGTCAACAAATAATGTGAAAAGCGTGAAGTTTGGTGACCGTGTTCATGAAAAAAAAGCATCGCAGTGAGCAGCCGAAAGTGATGATTTGCCTTCTGAACAAATTGATGTGTCGGAAGCAGAAAATGATGACACAGAAGACACAGGTTTCGAATTTGTTTCTGACGAGTATTCTGGATCAAGTTCTGATGGTTTTCACGATAATTCATAGAATGATGTTGATGATATTAGTAATGCTTCAACGAGTGGTTACATTCCTTTAACTCTTAACTGCTGACATCTCGTTTTATGACCATAACGCTGACATGGAGTCTGGAAGACTCCACAAAGGGAAAAGCCATTTCTTCCTTAATTTTATAAAAATTAAGAGTTCACATATAAAAACAACAAAGTTTATTGCTTAAGAAGAAACGTGTTTACAACAAAAATTCAAATAATATAATTTTTTGAATCATTTGAGCAAAAACGGAAGGTATCTACAATAAAACATTTAAGAAACGGTATTTCTTATGTAATTAAAGTTAAGCAAAAATGTATCTGAAGTTAGTTTCTGTTGTGCAAAAATGTAATAAACAAAGTTGAAACTAATTCAAAAAAACAAAAATATAGTTCTAGTATTCTAAAATAAAATTCGTGCAGTGTATAAAGTTGAGTAACCATATTGACCTATTTATCATAGTTGCAGCGTTGTAGACAACATTTTCTAGAGCATTGCAGGCATATTGGTTTTTTACAGCTAAAGCACATATAAGCAGTTTTTTTTAAATTTAGCAAGACATATATAACAATATTTACGAATTTACAACTTATCTTCTATTTGCTCAGGTACGGGGATGTCTTGAATTCGATGGATGATATTTCGTACATCTTTGTTTAGGTTTGGAACATTAAGCCGTCTAATCATATGAGATTTTACTAACTCATCGGCAACTTTCTCAGCAAATGTAAATCTAGCCTCAGGATTACCGTGAAAAGAAGCATATGTAATGTACGAATTGGCACTGCGAATATCGATAACTCAAAAAAAAATAGCTAAAGGCCATCTTTTCGTTCGACGACTACAACTATATTGTGCACATTTCTCATCCATCGAATCCACTCCATCCTTTGTAAGATTGTACCAAGCAATCATTTCAGGGTTTCCAGTATCAGGATCTTCAGTTTCGCTGTGGTGCATGGAAGAAATCAGTAAAACGGCTTTATTTTTTTTGGCACATATGATAATAGGGTCATTACATTTGTAAAACCATACAGTGCTTCAGCTACTGGTCTTTGTTTTTGAGGAAGAAATTGTGTAAGAATATCTCTTTCGTTTTTCTTCAGCGTTCGTACATAGGTTAGGTTTTTCTTCAATAAGTATTCTGCTAAATCTACAGACGAAAACCAATTATCGGCTGTTATACTTCTGTTGGAACCATATAAGGGTTTTGTCAGACGTATGACAGCATGGGATGGTTTTACAAGTTTCTTTTCATTATTTTCTAGATTGAAACTATCTGAATCTTTTCCGACATAGAGGTAAGCGTTGTACAAATAATTTGTCCGCCCATCACATAAACACATTATTTTTCGGCCGTATTTACATGGTTTATTAGGTATAAACATTTTAAATGAACATCTACCGCGAAATCCCACAAGCATCTCATCTGCACATCCAGATTCACCAAGAACATAAGAGTTTTGTGTATTTCGAATAAACATTTATAAAGATTCATGTATTGCAGCGCCAGCATGAATCTTTTTTCTTTTATACCTGTCTTCAGGATTGTCAGATCGTAGAGCAGTTAGAATTGCCAAAAATCGTTGCACTGACATAACTGCCCTGAAAACATCTCTTCCTTTACCAGTTGCAGCGAAAAGACTACGCACATCTTCATCATTCGATTTGAATATGGATGTATAAAGCAACAATCCCAAAAACGCTTTGAATTCCACTTCATCTATATTTGCTAATTCTGGTTTATTTTTTCTTTTATATTTATTTCTCATGTTTTCTGGTTTTTGGTTGGTCCACTTTATGACTAACTCACACATATCCTGAGAAAACTGCATTTGTGGAGTTCGTACATTTCGGGTTGGCTCTATTTTACTCCATTTATATCGATTTTTTTAAATAAGCCTTTTTTGTTACATCCAAATTTTTACCTGAAGCACATTATTCTTCCAAATCGTTTTCAGAATCAATTTCTTGCTGAACATCGTCCTCTTCCGAATTTAGTTTTTGCTCACTACAAGAGTCATGTTCACTGAGTATAACACTCTCGTCTTCGTTCTCAGTATCACATATGTCACTATTCGCCTCGTCATACCATTGATTACAAATTTCCACGAAATTTTGATCTAAAATATTTGCGGATCGTGAAGAACTAGCCATGATTCAATTATATTACACACACACTGACATGGAGTCTCCCAGACCCCTTAACTATTATAACTCGGAAACCGAAAAAATTACAATAATGTCTTTTTAAGTCGTCAAGAACTAGACTGAAGGTTAAGAAGGTACTGAGAGTCAGGCACTTGTAAATGCATTTGAGTGGGCGTTACAGATCAAAATACTGTGGGCGGAGTCAGCAGTTAAGGGTTAAGAGGTCTGAATTGGAGTTTGGAACTCCCAACAAAAATTTAAATTCAACCACACAACATTATCCGGTTTGCGCCAGAACTAGCAAGAAAACATATCGCTGTAACACCAAACGAAGCATTTTAGTTAATTGTAAATCCAGTTATTGTACAAGATATTGTGAACTGTACTAATTTAGATGGGTGACATGTTTACGGAGTAAAACGAAAACCGTGGGAAGATGTAACTGTTGATGAATTTCTAGCATTCTGTGGTTTACTTATTCATGCGAGAGTTGACAGAAGCTGAGATGTTCCTGCGAGAGAACTATTTTGTAATGAATTTGTCAATCTTATATACCGAGCCACAATGTCCATATTTCTATTTGAAGAAATACGAAGGTTTGTCAGGTTTGACGACAAAAGAAACCGGAATGATCGCTTGGAAACCGACAAGTTGGCAGTCGTGTCCTATGTTTGATATTTATTCATTCAACAATGTAAAACTTGCGTCATACCGGATACCAATGTAACTATTGATGAACAAAATCGTTCGGTTTAGAGTTAAATGCAGATCCGTTCAATATATACCAAGTAAACCGGCGAATATGGTCTTAAAATATTTTTGATATGTGAATCTAAGTCTGATTATACTCTAGATGGTTTAATTTATGTTGGTCGCCAGCCCAGAGAGCCTCCACATAAAAACCTGGGGCTTGACATAGTAAAAATTCTTGTGAGTAGCATTCGTAATTCTGGTCTCAATCTCACGATAGACAACTTCCTCACTAGTGTTTCGCTTGCAATTTATCTGTTGGTTAAAAATATTACTGTTGTGGGTATACTACGTCAGAATACGCGTGGCATTCCGAAATAAATTAAAGCCTCAAAAGACCATGTAGTCTGCTCAACACTGTTTTTCTTTCGAAAGAACGAATTCATGGTGAGTTACGCACGTAAAAAGAACAAATGCGTAATTTTACTAAACACCATACACCACGACGCATCTATTAATGATGATGGTAAGAGGAAGCCTGCTTCATCACTCATTATAATAAAACAAAGGGCAGTATTGAAGTCATGGAACAAATATTGATCGTAAAAGAACCATGATATGTATTACTTGTAAAAATAATATGTGTAATGAGCGTATACAACACTGTAGAATAGATAATTTAACAACAATACAAAGCATACGTACACATATAAATAATCATAATCAATAAAATAACGATACAGTAAATGTAAAATTAGCGTGAGATTATATAAAACCTTATATTATGACTAGAAATAGCTTCGTTAACTAAGAATATTCTCCAGTAAGAATTCATGAACGGAGTAGTATCAGCTGGACATCAGAAGGCGCTTAACGGCTTTCTTGAACATATGTACGTATAAATAAATAAAGTTTTACTTCAATAACTTTTTTCGTGGGAAAAAGTGATTAGAAAATCAATGCTGATTGGTAATCTGCAAATTGGATATACTGTAAAAGAATTTGGCAAGATAAAAATTTTACAAGTCGTCATCAGGCAGTCCAAAAGGGATGGTCAACTGGAATAACTGCACCATCGCGCAAAGGGCTACGGCTAATTATTATACATATAAATAGCGGTAATGGATTCTTAGAAAAATGTTTACTTGTGTTTCAGCACATAGGGGATTATCACGAAGATATCAACGCTGATATTTTTGAAGAATATTTTGAACAAATCACAGCAAACTTTCCACGGGTTGTTCTGGATAACAATAATTCCAGTTACCAACAACTTACGTTTACCAACAACTGCATGAAAAAAAGGAGACATTGCCCAATAATTAACATTAAAGCAAATACAATTTCAAGAAACTATGCTCAAACGAGAGCTTTTAGCTAGAAAATCATCGTAAGCAACAATTTGTTTAGTATGTTATTGATTATATCTGTGCTTCTCGCGGGATTACCGACATAGATTACCACCATATCACTGCGAACTCAACCCCATAGAGTTAAGTAGGCCTCGAATAGAAAGCAAAGTAGGTCGTAACAATATGACTTAAGTTAAGGGAAGTTCGACAGCCTTTAATGTAAACCATAAACAATACCAATGCAGAACAGTAGAAAAAGTGTGTTAATTATGTAATTAATGAGGAACAGCCTATGTGAGAACTTGATCTGATAATGAAAGAAACTATAGAACCCGTTATAATATCCGTAGGACAAGACGACAGCTCTTCCGAATCGAATGAGAACCATAAAGACTGATTGTTAGTTACATATAAGAATTTTGGAATAGCAACATCTAAAATAAATAAATACTTTCACGCTTTTCATTTGTTTGATAATAATCTACAATTTTTAATATACTGAAATCCCAACCGCACGTCTACGAGTTCTTCAGGCTTAAGACGAATTTTAAATATTCTGCAGGCGGCACATTTACATCACATTCATTTAAACTATCCAGGATTGCTACTCATTTCTCTTTGCCGCTTCCATGCAAAAAAACGAAATTATTTGACTAATAACATGATTTACTACTCTTTGATATTTTGGGACGTACAATAGCTAGCTTAAATATAATTAAATATAATTCGTTCATATTTGTAACAAACCATCATTTTTCCTTGACAATAAGAGCATAGTTACATTGCTGGGATGCTCTTATTTTTTAATTTTAAGTTACCGTCACCCTACTTACATCGTCGAATATCTAATTTTTTCTTCATGTGTAAATAACTACAATAAATGCTAGAAATTGGGATACTAGACCTGTAGTATAAAATATATTAGCATAGCTGTAAAATTTTACTGACCAGTCAGTGAAATTTTTATAGCGAATAAGAAACAAAAGAAACGCATTTAAATTTATATTATTTCATGCTTTGCACCAAAACATATTTTAGCAATGATTAATTGCCATAATATGGCATATTATGCGAATATACTCTTATTCAGTGTTCGGGTAAGTGCGAACCGTTTTTGGCCCGTTAAAGAAACACTATTTACCGCGCTTTATTTGCCCGTTTGTTCACCTGTCGTCGCTGTAACTCATTTTCGTAAAGCTGCAGAACTGATATTAGTCTCAAATGTAATCATATAATGTCAGGAGGTTAAACCCAAAACGCCAGAAACTGTAATGTAAAGATAATAATTAAGTTACAGATCAGGTTTTGGAGTAAACTGAAAGAGTACAATTTCTGGATGTATACGAACCCTGGCCATTCGTTTTCAGCACTATCATCGCTACTCTAAAGACAGTGAAGGCTGCAAGGAGAAAATAACACTTGAAAAACAGCCAACTTTCGTGTTAAATAACGTTTTACAATGTCAGAATGTGAACCTCCGCCTAGTACTCATAGTAGTCAGTGTCCAGAGCAAATTATAATCTGAAATAAATGCTTACAGCAGTGAAATAAGATCGTAGATATCCGTTTTGAGGCACCATCAGCCGAAAGAAGTGCGAGTGTGTGCGTGCGCGTATGTACGTGACCATGCAATGTGTGTGCGTGTGAGTGTGCGTGTGCGTGTGCGTGTACGTGTGCGTGTACGTGTGCGTGTGCGTGTGCGTGAGCCTGTGCGTATGCGTGTGAGTGTACGTGTGCATGTATGCGTGTGTGTGTGTGTGTGTGTGTGTGTGTGTGTGTGGTGTGCGTGTTCCAGTACGCGAGCGTATGCGTGAGTGTGTGTGTGTGTGCGTTGAGTGAGCGTGTGTGTGTGTGTGTGTGTGTGTGTGTCTATATGTTTGTCTGTCTGTCTGTGTGTGTGTGGGTTTGTGTGTGTGTGTGTCGGTGTGTGTGTGTGTGTGTGTGTGTGTGTGTGTGTGTGTGTGTGTGTGTGTGTGTGTGTGTGTGTGTGTGTGTGTGGGGATGTGTGTGTGTGTGGGATGTGTGTGTGTGTGTATGTGCGTGTGCGCGCGCGCTCGTGTGTGTGTGTGTGTGTGAATTTGTGTGTACGTGTGCGTGGGCATATGCGTGTACGCGTGCGTGTGCCTGTGAGTGTGCGTGAGCGTGTGCGTGTGCGTGTGCGTGTGCATGTGCGTGTGCGTGTGCGTGTGCATGTACGCGAGCTTGTGCGTGTGCGTGTACGTGTGTGTGAGTGTGCGTGTCCCAGCGCGTGTGCGTAAGCTTGTGTGTGCGCGTGTGTGTTTGTATGTTTGTCTGTGTGTGTATGTGTGTGCGTGTGCGTGTGCGCGTGCGTGTGCGTGTGCGTGAGCGTGTACGCTTGCGTTTGCTTGTACGTGTGCATGTGGGTGTACGAGTGCGTGTGCGTGTACGTGTGCGTGCGCGTGTGCTTGTGAGTGTGCGTGTGCGTGTGCGTGTGCGTGTGCGTGTGCGTGTGCGTGTGCGTGTGCGTGTGCGTGTGCGTGTGCGTGTGCGTGTGCGTGTGCGTGTGCGTGTGCGTCTGCGTGTGCGTGTGCCTGTGCGTGTGCGTGTGCGTGTGCGTGTCCGTGTGCGTGTGCGTGAGTGTGTGCATGTGCGTGTGCGTTTGCGTGTTCGTGTACGTGTGCGTGTGCGTATGCGTCTGTGTGTGCATGTGCGTGTGTGTATATGTGTATTTTCGTGAGCGTATGCATATGCGTGTGTGTGCGTGTCCGTGTGCGTGTGCGGGTCCATATATTTGTCTGTGTGTGTGTGTCTTTGGGTGTGTGCATGTTCGTGTGCGTGTGCGTATGCGGGTGTGTGTGTGCGTGTACGTTGCGGGTACGAGTGTGTTCGCCCGCGCGCGCGCGTGTGTGTGTGTATCTGTGTGCTTGTCCCTGCGTGTGATTGTGTGTGTTCGTGTGTGTGTATATGTGTGCGTGTGCCTATGCGTGTTCGTGTGCTTGTGCGTGTGCATGAGCGTGTACGAGTGCGTGTGAGTGTGCGTGTGCGTGTCCGTGTGCGTGTAAGTGTGCGCGTGCGTGTGCATGTGCGTGTGCGTGTGCGTGAGCGTGTGCGTGTGCGTGTCCGTGTGCGTGTATGTGCGTGTGAGTGACCGTGTGCATGCGCGTTTGCGTGCTCGTATGCGTGTGCGTGAGCGTGTGCGTCTGTGTGTGCATTTGTGTGTGCGTACATGTGTGTTTTCGTGAGCGTGTCCCAGTGCGTAATCATATGCGTGTGTGTGCGTGTCCGTGTGCGTGTGCGGGTCTGTATTTTTGTCTGTGTGTGTGTATGTGTGTTTTTGGGCGTGTGCTTGTTCGTGTGCGTGTGCGTATGCGGGTGTGCGTGTCCGTGTGTGTGTGTGTGTGTTGAGGGTACGAGTGCGTTCGCGTGTGTGTGTGTGTGTGTATCTGTATGCTTGTACCTGCATGTGATTGTGTGTGTGCGTGACCGTGTGCGTGTGCTTGTGCGTGTGCATGAGCGTGTACGAGTGCGTGTGAGTGTGCTTGTACGTGTGCGTGCCCGTGTGCGTGTGAGTGTGCGCGTGCATGTGCGTGTGCCTCTGCGTGTGCGTGTGCGTGTGCGTGTGTGTGCGTGCTCGTGTGCGTGTGCGTGAGCGTTTGCATGAGCGTGTGCGTCTGTGTGTGCATGTGCGTGTGCATATATGTGTGTTTTCGTGAGCGTGTCCCAGTGCGTATGCATATGCGTGTGTGTGCGTGTCCGTGTGAGTGTGCGGGTCTGTAATTTTTTCTGTGTGTGTATGTGTGTTTTTGGGCGTGTGCTTGTTCTTGTGCGTGTGCGTATGCGGGTGTGCGTGTCCGTGTGCGTGTGTGTGTCTGTTGCGGGTACGAGTGTGTTCGCGTGTGTGTACCTGTATGCTTGTCCCTGCATGTGATTTTGTGTGTGCGTGTGTGTGTATGTCTGTGCGTGTGATTGTGCACGTGTGTGCGCGTGAACGTGTGCGTGTGCGTGAGCGTATACGTGTGCGTGTGCGTGTGTGCGTGCGTGTGCGTGTGCAAGTGCGTGCTTGTGTGTTTGTGCGTATCGTGCGTGTGAGTATGCGTATGTGTGTGTGTCCGTGTGCATGCATGTGTGTGTACGGTGCTTGTGCGTGTGTGGGACTGTATTTTAGTGTGTGTGTGTGTGTGTTTGCGCGTGAGCGAGTGCGTGTTCGTGTGCGTGTGCGTATACGTGTGTGCGTGTGTGTGTCCGTTGCGTGTACGAGTGCGTGCGCGTGTGTGTCTGTATGTTTATCTGTGCGTGTTCGTGTGCGTGTGCGTCTACGTATGCGTATGTGTGTACGTGTGTGTGTCCGAGTGCGTGTGTGTCCAGTGCGTGTACGAGTGCGTGTGCGTGTGTGTCAGTATATTTGTCTGTGTGTGTTCGTGCGCGTGTGCGAGTGCGTGTGCGTGTGCGTGTGCGTGTGCGTGTGCGTGTGTGTGCGTGTGCGTGTGCGTGTGCGAATACGTGTGCGTGAGCGTGTGCGTGTTCGTGTTCGTGTGCGTGTGCGTGTGCGTGTGCGTGTGCGTGTGCGTGTGCGTGAGCGTGTGCGTCTGTGTGTGCATGTGCATTTGCGTATATGTGTGTTTTCGTGAGCGTGTCCCAGTGCGTATGCACATGCGTGTGTATGTGTGTCCGTGTGCGTGAGCGGGTCTGTATTTCTGTGTGTGTGTGTGTGTGTGTGTGTGTGTGTGTGTGTGTGTGTGTGTGTGTGTGTGTGGTGTCTGTGTGTGTGTATGTGTGCTTTTGGGCGTGTTTTCGCGCGTGTGTATGTATGCTTGTCCCTGCGTTTGATTGTGTGTGTGTGTGTGTGTGTGTGTGTGTGTGTGTGAGTGCGCGTGCCTATGCGTGTTCGTGTGCGTGTGCTTGTGATTGTACATGTGTGTGCGCGTGACGTGTGCGTGTGCGTGAACGTGTGCGTGTGCGTGAGCGTATACGTGTGCGTGTGCGTGTGTGCGAGTGTGTGCGTGTGCAAGTGCGAGCGTGTGTGTGTCTCGTGCGTGTGCGTATGCGTATGTGTGCGTCTTCGTGTGCGTGTATATGAGTGTACGGTGCGTGTGCGTGTGTGGGACTGTATTTTTGTCTGTGTGTGTGTTTGCGCGTGAGAGAGAGTGTGTCCATTGCGTGTACGAGTGCGTGTGCGTGAGTGTCTGTATGTTTGTCTGTGCGTGTTCGTGTGCGTGTGCGAGTGCGTGTGCGTGTAGCTTCTACGCATGCGTGTGTGTACGGGTGCGTGTTCGTGTGCGTGTACGTGTGCATGTGCGTGTGCGTGTGCGAGTACAAGGGCGTGTATGTGAGCGTGTGTGTGCGTCCCAGTTCATGTGCGTATGCGTAGGGGTGCTTGTCCGTGTGCGTCTATGTGTGTGTGTACGTTGCGTGTGCGTGTGTGGGACCGTATTTTTGTCTGTGTGCGTTTGTGTGTGCCTGCGCGTGTCCGTGTGCGTGAGTGTGCGTCCTTTGCGTGTACGAGTGTGTGGGCGTGTGTGTGTCTGTATGTTTGTCTGTGCGTGTGTAAGTGTGTGCGTGTACGTGAGCATGTGCGTGTCTGTGTGCGTGTGTATGTTTGTTGCGTGTACGAGTGCGTGCGCGTATGTCTGTATGTTTGTCTGTGCGTGTGCATGTTCGATTGCGTGTGCGTGTGCGTGTGCATGTGCGTGCGCGTGTGCGTATGCGTCTTCGTATGCGTGTGTGTGTACGTGTGCATGTGCGTGTGCGTGTACAAGTGCGTGTGCGTGTATGTGTGCGTGTGTGTGTGCGTGGGTGTCCCAGTTTGTGTGCGTATGCGTAGGTGTGCGTGTCCTAGTGCGTCTATGTGTGTGTGTGTATGCACGTTGCGTGTGCGTGTGTGGGACTGTATTTTTGGCTGTGTGCGTATGCGCGTGTGCGTGTTTGTGTGCGTGTGTGTGCGTCCTTTGCGTGTAGGAGTGTGTGCGCGTGTGTGTGTCTGTATGTTTGGTTGTGCGTGTGTGTATGTGTAAGTGTGCGCGTGTGCGTATGCGTGAGCATGTGCATGTACGTGTTCCTATGCGTGTGCGTGTGCGTCTGCGAGTGCGGCTGCGTGTGAGTGTGCGTGTGGGTGTGTACTCGTGTGCGTGTGTGTGCGTGTGAGTGTGCGTGTACTTGTGCGGGTGCGTGTGCGTTTGTGTAAGTGTCCGTGTGCGTGTGTGGGTCTGTATTTTTGTCTGTGTATGTATGTGTGTTTTTGCGCGTGTGCGTGTGCTTGTTCGTGTGCGTGTGCATATGCGGGTGTGCGTGTCCGTGTGCGTGTGTGTGGCCGTTGCGGGTACGAGTGTGTTCGCGTGTTTGTGTGTTTGTGTGTATGTGTCTGTATGCTTGTCCCTGCGTGTGATTGTGTGTGTGAGTGTGTGTGCATGTGTGTGCGTGTGCCTATGCGTGTTCGTGTGCGTGTGCGTGTGCGTGTGCGTGTGCGTATGCGTATAATTGTGCATGTGTGTGCGCGAGTCGTGTGCGTGTGCGTTTGGTTGTCCGTGTGAGTGTGCGTGAGCGTATGCGTGTGCGTGTGTGCGTGCGTGTGCGTGTTCAAGTGCGTGCATGTGTGTGTGTGCGTGTTTCTCGTGCGTGTGCATATGCGTATGTGTGCGTGTCCTGTGCGGCATGTGTGTACCGTGCGTGTGCGTGTATGGGACTGTATTTTTGTCTGTGTGTGTGTGTTTGTGCATGCGCGATTGCGTGTTCGTGTGCGTGTCCGTGTGCGTGTGTGTATCCGTTGCGTGTGCGTTAATTTAATTTAACTCTACGTTATATATAAGTAATTATTACTTTTCAGTCTTTTTAAGGAGGTTTTTATAACTGTTAGTGAACACGTTTTTATGAAACAATTTTGTGTGTATGTAATTCAACATGCAAATAAGTCAGACAATTTTCCGAATGTATAGGTGGTGTCGGTTTAGAAAGAGAGAATCTGCCTATATATAAAGCGTCATTGCATTAGGGTAGAAATTATTTGTTATTTCACCTCATATTTAATTAGACTTTAATGTATTCAGTTATGAACTGTAATCTGGTTTCCACAAACTGTGAGACATAATTTCGGTTGATTGATTAAGATTGAACTGGTTGATTTGATCGAGCATGATTTGCTTGAGATTGATTGATTAATTAATTAATTGATTTGTTTGTGTGTGAGAAAGATCTGAAAGAGAGAGGTGGAGAGAGGGAAACGAGATAGAACAAGAAAGAGGTGTACATGACCAACTTCTATTATAGAAAATGTTTATTAGTCTATATGCCACTAGATGGCGCTAAAATCAATTTTAACTCAAAGGGGCCTGGGCGCATACCCTTATACAAGTCCTGTCTTACAAGGCAAGGGCATACAATTTTGTATGGCGGAGCGAAGGCCTACAGCTGTAAGATTAAGTTAGAACCCGTATACAATTGCATCATACCATCTCCAGCCAGGGGTCGAAGGCCTGAGAACAAGTTGCGAAGCCCTACATGTGTCTTACAAGCTAGCATTAGGCCTCCTTATTAGAACATTGTACGTGCGCGCATTTGCCTACCTTCTAGGGGCTAAACTGCCAAAGAGACAGTACTTAGGGTAAAAATTCCATCAATTGGTTGAAAATGACTGCCGAAAAGAAGCCATAGGTGTAAACCGACAAAAAAAGTTCTTAACACAACCAAAAGGGCTCTAATTACGGGTTAAACTCCGACCAAGGGTTGAAAAAGAAAGCATAGGGGTCCTACACGTGGGCAGCCATAAAATAGGGGTGAAAAAACACGTTCTATACGTGGGCGAGTAAAAAACAAAAACAATTGGGGATGAAAAGGGGTTGAAAAAGACCTCCGAAAAGAATCCATAGGGGTGGAAAATGCGGTCCCTCACGTGTGCGAGTAAAAAGTGAAAGTGGGCGGGGCTATTGACGTAAATAATGTGGAGGGGATGGTGTCTGTCTTCTACTGACACCAAAGAATGAAGAACCATTACAAGCAGAAATCGATGCGCAAGATGGAGAAAAATCATTTACAGTATGCATACCATTGAACCAGATATTTGGAAGAATAGAGGATTATCGTGTTCATGCAGCAATAACCATAAATAAAATTCAGTGGAATGTACGGCACCTAAGACTTAGTGATGCTGCGAAACCTAACTTGTTTGAAGGAATCAATACAAATTCTATTATTACTGTTCCACTTCGTGAATTGGAGTTACATGAATTAACTGCTTTAAAACAAGCAACCTCCAATAAAAACAGCGCAACTGGAAAAACCACGTTGGATAATTGATTGATTACAACAAGGTAAAGGGTAAACAAAGTCGGCAAAGGCTAGAAATTTTATCACATTGACATTAGAAACCTTAAAGTACATCTAAATTCTGAGTATTATTGGCATGAAGGAATGCATTTGAACTTCAGTGCTAACCAAAACATACCACCCATCACAATTTTATGAAGATCCGATGTGATCACTATGGTGAAGATGGATAAAGATGCATTATTCAACTATTCTGAAATCAAGTCATGTTCAGTATTTGTAATGGACTGCTCTAAACAAAATTAATCCTTATAAAATTCAACAGTAGACATCAAATTGGAAACGGAACCTCTAACACGTTTCGATAATGGAATCTTTGTCTCCGGTCTCATTCTCCATGATGCTGTCGTGCAGTATAACCCACTTAGTGGAGAAGTGAAATAATTGTAATTATTATATGCACTCTGTATGTATAGTATATAAATAACAATTTAGTAATTATTCATTTAGTTTTATTTCATCCACTAACGATGAAAGTAGTTGCTCAGAAACAAAAACCTAGATGAAAAGTCTAGTACTCCAAATCGTAGTGATTTATTTCCTAACAGTGGAATTATGTACGGCCCCTCCAATTGTGGCAAAACAAACACAATGATTAGTCTGCTTACTGCGAAGAATGGCTTGAAATTTAAACGTACATATACTCTAAGTGATTGAACAAAGGAGTACAACCTATAACAGGCAATATTACTTCCAATGAAGGATATAAGTTACTTTACCACTAGTGCTAATCAAGATGTGATTGAGCCTAATTGTGCAAAATCAAACTATTTATTTATTTTCAACATCGCTTGTGAAAAGTAAAATAACACAAGAGCATATTTTTCTATGGGCAGGCATAATGATATTGACTGTTTGGTCAAACTTGCAGTAAAATTCCAAAGCAATTCATTCGTGATGATGCGAATCTAATCATATTATTTGGGCAAGATGAATTAAATCTGAAACATGTGTAGGAGGATCATATAAGTTCCACCACAAGCATGAAATTGTTTCGAAACATGTATTCAGTGTGTTGGGTAGATCCGATTGGTATCATGGTCATAAACAAGGATGCCGAAGTTACTAATGGTCGCTATAGGAAAAAGTTTGATGAATATATACTACGGTTTCAGTAGTTTAGTAGTTATTGATTCGTTTAGGTATTAACAGCTATCTGTTCAGGGTAAACCGGTACCTGCTCAGTGAACCTGTTTTCCTAAAATGGTTAATAAAAATTATTCAGAACATATAAAATCTTAAACTGCTTTCATTCTTACAAGAAAGCACGCTACTACCTCAACTAGCCCGCTAGCTCAAGTTCAAAGGACGCCGGGCTTAACTTTGTCGTCATTGGGTGATTCAAGAAAGGGTGCTTCTAGCACACTAGCTCAGCTTCCCTTTTTTCAAAGAAATCCTCCTTCAGATCTTGGAACATCATCTTTCTTTTACATATTAAAACAGTGTGTCTTAATGTGTAATATTTGGTGATAGCACTTGATTAAAAATGTGTATCACTCTGATTCTTACGTTATTTTGTGTCTCATCCAGATTTCATAGTCTTGGTTCAACACAAAATGAGCGCATTCTGCTGCAAGTAATATTGTTTACCATTTTCTTAGCTTAGTTAATACAAAAAAATGCCCATAATCGGGTAAACTATGCCTCATATTTTTTCAACGATATTAAACAAAATTAAATATCCCCTAATAAGCGCAAATCCGTAAAATCAAATAATTTATTTAATTAAAATGCGACATCAACAGAAACAATGTTGAATCATTATAAATTTTTTTGTCCAAAATTAATTTAATTAAACCCTTATCAGCGAATTAATCCGAAAATTTGCATTTGCCAATGTGCACATCATTTATCATTTTATAAAGAATCTTACTTAAACATGTACATTTTTCTTTGACTTTTACGTTGACAGCATTTAGTACATCATTAGAGCACTTATACAACATGAAAGTTTCTACATTTTCTTTCATGTACGTCTCATATTTGGAAACGAGGTATTGCTATATTTTTTATTTTTTACATATAAAAGTTAATTGTTCACAGCTTTGTTAAAATATTCCATAAATACCTAAAACAACAAAATATTTGATGTTTCATGTTTGAAATTATTTATACATCAAAATAACCATAACCCACCTAGCAATTAAGACATAAATAAGCAAACTATTCATAAAATTATTATTTCATAAGTTATACATATAAGTTTGTCACAAATTTAATAGCATTAGACTCAGTGCGTATAAACTTTATTAACGTCAGTTATCACCTGCTGTGTTTATTAACTTAATAACAATTTATAACTTTAGTCCTCGTTCCAAAGCGATTCATTGTCTGATACAGCTTTGCTAATTAAGCACGTCTGTCCTCGTTCGCAATATTAATGTTTAAAGTAACTTTCCTTTGACGAAATACATTTTGTAGGATAGTATGATTAAATGCAAAATTAGCAATTTAGTTATAAAGACATTTCCTATTAAAAATTCATCATTTTTTAACATATGCTGTATTCCACTGTAAATACACAATGGAAATATAAAATTGTATTCGTCCTGAATGCAAATGAAAGAGTTTTAAAGCATGCATCGTTTATAAAATCGATTTAGTTCTTCTGTATAAAACTGCAATTTATACTAATAATTATATTTACCTACATGATATTGTATAGTATTAAAACAATGAGTATGTTACAATGAAAAGAGTACAAACTGACATTTTCCTGAAATTTTACGTTTAGTTTTCAAACATCAATACAAAATAAATTTGTTTTTTCATCGCGCTATAGTATTTCGATTTTTTTTAAATGTTATTTCAGATCTCCATGCTATTTTATACCGGGTGACCGTTTTTCGAGTTTAAGCATGGGGATCTGGGTTATTTGAAGAGATACAAAGACAGTTATAGGGAAAAGTTTCGTTTCGTTTTAGAGCACAATTAAATGCCGCTTTAAAATTTGAAAACTTCCGACTACTTCCGTAGATATCCGGAAAACAACGAAATTTTTTAAAAACGTTTTTATTTTTTCTAAGCTTATTTGAAGAGATAATTAAAAACGAAGAACACTTTTTCCCCTCTACACATACCATATTTCAAATCCGACGTTTCGTTTTTCCGCAGCCATCATCAACTTCATTTTTTAAATACGGCCCTGTGTTTTTTAAATTTTTTTATTTTCAATTCGATGACATATGACAATTAATACTTCATAAGAGTTTTGGTTAGATTTCACTATGATTATTGATTTATAAGTACTGTCCAGTATTCCAACTTGTTAGAAGTGTGGTCCTAACGAATAACAAACGTTTCAGTCATTTCTAATTAAGTATCAGATATTTGATAGTTTATTACTTCTGCATCCAATGGATGGGAAGTACTGTATCGCTAAAGAAAATTTCAACAATTTTTATTTGCACAATCGCTTTAAAATATTTGAAAACGTCCAAAAACAAAATTTGAGCAAAAAAAAATCTTGCCTGTGTCTGTCTGTCTGTGTAACTTAATATATCAACTTGAAATTTGGCACACATATAGATGCCAACTACCACGAGCCACTGATTGTTTTTGGGGTCAGTGGGTATGGAAAAAGGGGTAAAATTGGTGAATAAGTACCCCTTTTGCAAATTTTTATTTTTGTAGATTTTTTTCCTTTTAATTTGTGATTAATAATATAATTTTGAGTATTTTTTGTTGCTATAATTTTTCTGTCGATCAAACGGTTTCCAAGATATTAGTAGAAAATCGTCACTTTAAAAAACAGGTTTTTCCTAAATATCTCCGGAACTACTTAACATATTTAAAAAGTGAAAATAGCGTTAGATAGGAAAAATTTATCACAAAATGTGTTTTGTGTAATTTTTTCGAAAATTTTGTCATTTTTGAAATATTTCCAAAAAACTCGATTTGACAAATCAAATCTCTGATCGAAAAGTATTCTTGTAATTATTGTGTAAAGTTAATCTTTTTCGAGTTATTTACAAAAAACCGATTTTTTGATGCGGAAGTATTGATAAAATTTGCAGGGTTTGTATTTTTTGTTTGACAACAAACTGATTTACTACATTCTGCATCAGTAGGTACCTACCTATTTCACAATAAAGTAATGGGACGCGTTTGAGTTGAAACTCCATGGAGCGAGTAGAGCAAATATGACGTTCTTCTTAATTGACCACATGACACTAGTTTCATTGCAAATTAAATTATCACGTGATAAATTGCTAATTGACGTCACGGAGCTTCAACTCAAACGCGGCCATAATAAACTAGTCATGTGGAAATGTATCAAGTGTGCCTCGAAAACAATAGCAGTCAACATACGGCAAAATTAACTCAGGGCAAAGGTTGACAGTCGAAATCTGGCTTCATTTGATTAGATTAGAGTTTTTTATTCAATAATTATGCCTTTTGAAATGAAGAAGAGAAATATGCTATAAATTTATTACGCATCTCAGCGAAACGTGCAACTATGTGCAGAAAGTTATCTGCAGCGGTATCCAGAAAGATCACAAACATCATTGCCGTATTTTTTGTTGCTGCATAGAAATTTAGGAGAGTACAGTTCTTTTGAAAAACCTAGAGGTAGATATGGACAGAGGACAAACAATAATGAAAACTATATTTTGGAAATGGTAATATATCAACAACAAAAAAGACATTAGTCTACACTCAAACTCACATAGAATTCGATTCACTCAGATTAAAAAAAATTTGATGCGCCGCGCGTAATAACTTTCTTATTAATTGTTCGAAATTAACGTTCTTTTTCCTCTAGATTGTAGGTAAGTACATAATTTTACTTTATTATTACTTTATACTTTATAAATATGTCAAAACAACGCTCAGTTCGGACAATAAATAAAAAAGTTATAGGGCATAATGTTTACAGAATCTGAGTGGATAGAATTTTATACCGGTGGTTGTACTTATAAAATTTTCTGTAGTAATAATTATGTACCTAATAATTTTAACTCTTAGGTTCAAGCTACTCCAACTACTTCTACAAGAGAAATTGCTCTAAAGCCAAACACCTCCCAGCAAGTAGTATGGAGAGTACTTAAAAAACACAAATACCGTCCATAAATTCAAATCACGCACACATTACATCCTGGTGATAGTGTGCGACGAATAGAATTCTGCAGATTTGTGGCCGATCAGTCAGCTCTATATCCTAATTTCCTTAACAACGTAACATAACGCACACATTTAACCCGTTGAAAATCCACGGAGGCATCAAGAGCGGCGTTCACAAGTGCGCTTTGTACTCAACGCGAGGTTGCCTTATTAGGCGGTCAGATTATTGAACATAATTTATGAAGAAAATTTAACTTTCTATCTGTACTTAGAATTTTTACCTACTTTCTTTATAGACAATAACATTTGCCTCGATCAGCTGAATAGATTATGGTACCAGCAAGATGGTGCTCCCCCACATAATGCCAGAACGTCAGAAATGTTTCCAGGGAAATTGATTGCTAATACTGGTAATGTAAGATGGCCAGCCAGGTTACCTGACCTTGCCTCACTCGATTATTTTTTGTAGGGTGCCATGAAAAATGGAAAATTTACAAAACCACATCCGGTAACATCGTTGAGTTGCGAAGAAAAATTATCAATGCGTTGAGAACGAAAATTAGAAGAAGGGGTGTTTTAAGAGCTATTCAGAATTTAAAAAAACGGATTCGTTTATGCTTGGAAGTAGATGGTCAAATATTTGAAAATCTTTTATAACTATTCTTTCTATCTTTTTCATTGTGTAATTTCCTAAGTTATTTGCTACATGTTATAAAAATGTGTTTTGTAGAATGTAAGTAAGCTAAGTTAAAATCTCGGTTAATATAGTATTTCATATTTAACAATTTTCCCTACAAATAGCTCGATTAAATATTGTCTGGATATATTGCATTTTTACCAGAAACCTATAATGCTCAAAGTTTATACGAGTCTTTCAACGTTGTAAAATACGAAAAAAATTAAGTACAGCGCCGTACTTACTTGAATCAATAACAGGAGTAACAATTATTATTTTATTACTACAGGAAGTTCGAAGGTGAGAAACAATATCGTCTCTTTAGATGTAGATTTTATACGTGTAAGTATCAAAATGGCCAAACGTAAATATCTAACTAGGGAAGCACTTTAGAAGATAATGACGACGATAAAGTATGTAAAGATAATAAAAACGAGGGTGGATCAAATGATAGTAATTATAATTGTTCTATTATTGAATACGTTAGTAAAGATGGATCCAAATGGAACTCAGAACCGAAAAAAGCAGGAAAAACTCAACATCATAATATAATTCGTGGACGTATTCATAAAGTGGTTCTTCCTCCAGGGAGATTAATTCAAGACCCGATTGATAGCTTCAATTTGTTCTTTGACAGATGTGTACTCGGACTTATTGCACAACACCAATTCTGAACCTTATAGAATACTGGAAAATAAATAGAAACCAAGCAATTGGATTGAACTACATTTTTTAGGATTATGGCTAACCATCGGTGTCCATAAACAAATTAATGTAGACTTTAGAGAGTACTGGAACTCAATATTTGATAATCCAATTTTTTGTACTACTATGGGTAAAAATAGGTACGCGTGTATATCACGCGTCTTACGGTTTGGCGATAAGGCCACCAGGACAGAGCGCAAATCAGAAGACCAATCAAGAACTATGAGAAGATATAAATTTCAAACTAAATAAATTTTGCCAATTTTGCCTACCCGAAGAGAATCATACAATTGATGAATGATTAGTCCGTTTTCTAGGCCAGTATCGTTCAAGCTCTACACCTGATAAGTACGGAATGAAGCTATGGTAGATTTTTGATAGCGAGGCAAGCTATGCTCTGTCTGGAATACCTTACCTTGAAAAAGGTGAAAATAAAGGGCAGACAATTTAGGTTTTGCTGTAGTCACTAAAGCAAAATTGTTATATGCTAACGGGTTAACAATAGTTGGTATTGTGAAAAAAAAACAAGCTTTCAAAAACAAGAGTTTCAGCCTAAAACAAACAGTAGCGTTGTTGCTAACATATTTGGGTTTTGTAACAGTATATCATTAGTTTCCTATGTACCACACAAACATCGAGCTGTCATTTTTCTTCCTACTGTGCACCATACTAACAAAGTAGGTAGTGAAAAAGATAAATTAGAGCTAAATGTATACTATAACGAAAGGAAAGGTGGCGTGGACATGCTTGATCAAATGGCGCATGAATATAGAATCCAGCGTAAAACGAACATGTGACCAGCAGCATTTTCCAGAATATTATTGATGTTGTTGGAATTGCATCACTGATAATATAGAAAAATTTATATCCTACTTGGTATCAGCGAAAACCCTAATCTCACTGAAAAATCTCTTTGAGAAAAATTGCATCCAAACTGGTAAGCCTCATATAAACACGTGTTAAGAAAGGGCTAACTGAATACCATACCGTAGCAATAGTATTGTGGGAAAAAGTCAGCATCCATCAGCAGTTCTACTGAGAAAGAGCTGTGTCTGTCGGCCACTAGTGGACAGTTAAGGTTCAATCGCGTACTGGTTTGCTAAGGGTTACATAAATGAGCGCATAGTATTTGCTACTGAATTACAGTCCTTACTAATAAGCATAAGGAATTGAATTGTCGATTTGTGACTATTTATATACCGGATTTGACGTTTTATATATTTGTTTTTTGATAGAATGTATTTCGTTTTATTGTTTTTGTGTGAATGATGTCGATATCAGGTGGTGCCACTAGATGGGAAGGAATGGTTAGGGCAGACCTCCCAGCATCGATAGGTATTGTCCCACGCGTGAAGATTTGACGTACGTGGAGGTGGAGGTTGGTGTTAGTTATCCCCTGACAAATCGCGGAACGGAAGCTCAAACTTTTGGTTTTTCATCCCGTTACGGCGGTTGAGATTAGATTTGTTTTGGGTTTGAGACCATATAACTTTCGGATGTAGTATACTGACGGTGGTGCATCACTGTTATGTTTTTGTTAATTGTTGTCCTTGGGACGATGAGTACGCTTATTAACTCTCCACCGCACGCCGTTGTGGCTACTGAAGCATTCGCTTGTGGGAGGGATGGATTGTAGAATTTCGAATAAATTGAGTATTTATTCTTAGACACAAAAATTCAATATGTAATACATTAACGAACATTATTCAAATGCATAAATAGATCTTACATGGGAATACAAAACAAATTATGTAAAGACTACGCCACTGAAAAGGATTGAAAATAAATTGCGAATGGGTTAAAATATTTTGCGCAACTGAGGCATACATCATATATCGAATTCAATACGAACAGATGAAATAACATTTGAGCTGTTAAATAGCTTTATCACAAGTATTAATAAGTACATTTTAAAATTTAATTCATAAATTGTATAACTTAACTTAACTTTACCTTCAAGCCATTCCCTTGCTGGGTAGGCAAAAACAATCCCTGCCTGTTATTTATTTTTCATTCACAATCTTTCTCCATGCTTTCTTATTTCCGCACACCTCCCTAGCTTCCGCAAGGTTCATACATAGTCTCTGACATGCGCCTTTGTTTTTAAAACTCCTTATCTTTCTTTCCTTTATCATAGATTCTACTACATTCAGCCACGTTTTACGCGGCCCACCAGGCCCGGCTTTTCCCCTAACCTCACCCACATATATTTGTTTCGTTAATCTTGCGTTGTTCATTCTCTCAATGTGACCAAACCAACGTAATGTACTACTTTTACATCTATCCATCATCGTTTTTTCCTCACCATACTCCGTCATTATGCATTCATTTTTTATCTTGTCCCTTCTCGTTTTACCACATGCGCTTCTCAGGAATCTCATACCCACGGCATTTATTTTTCTTTCGTGCTTTTTTTTACATACCCATGGCTCACTTCCATACAGTACTGACGGGACGAATACGCCATTATATATTGTTCGTTTCGCAGCTAGGCTCATGCTTTCATTTCTCATTATCGTCCACATACTTCCAATCACTTTCCATCCAGAATTGACCCTTCGTCCAATCTCGCTCTCAATTGTACCATTTGCAGTAAAAATTCTACCGAGACATACCAGCTCGTCCACTTGCTCCGCAATTTCATCTTGCAGAGTAAATACTCTACTCTCCTTTACACCTTCCCGATTGAACACCACAATCTTAGTTTTGTTCACGTTTATCTTTAGGTCGATGATCTCGCAGACTGTACCAAACTTCCTCAGAGCGGTTTGCAACTCATCGGCACCGTCACTTAATAAGACTGTGTCATCTGCATACACCAGAAGTCGTACATTTACGTCATCAACCATTACACCATTTGTATCGGTACATGCTTGTCTAAGACGTTTATCCATGTATAAGTTGAACAACCATGGTGACATCACACAGCCTTGTCGCACTCCTTGCTCAAAATTAAAGTATTCACTCACACCTCCTCTCACCCTAACACATGCCCGACTACCGTTGTATACTGCCCTTACTCCATTTATTAGACCTTTATTTACGCCATATTCATTTAATGTTTCCCACAGCTTCTCCCTATTCACTCTGTCATATGCTTTCTCCAGATCTACAAACGCACAGTACAACTTCCTTTTCACCTTTAAACACTTTTCGATCACCTGCTGGAGAGCAACCATCTGATCGACACATCCTCTCCCTGGCATAAGGCCACCTTGCAGATCCCACATCTTAGTTTGTGTAGTTTCTCGTACTCTGTCAATCGGTATTCTTCCAAACACTTTACCAGGCACGCTGAGTAAGCTTATTCCTCTGTAGTTCTTACAATCACTCTTGTTCCCCTTACCTTTATACAATGGTACAATGATCGCGCTCTTCCAATCACTCGGCACTTTTCCACACATAAGGCATACATTGAATAATTCACGCAATCCTCGTATAAGCTTTGCACCACCATAGTTGAGCATTTATCCACTGATTTCATCTACTCCTGCTCCTTTGCCGTTTTTCAACCTTCCTACCGTTTTCTCTACCTCATTTATTCCAATATCCTTCATAGTTTCATCCTATGTTCTCCTTATTTAACCCTTCAGTCTTACTTTCCTCACTACTGTACAGCTTTCCGAAATATTCTTGCCAGCATTTCCTTACTTCACAATCGTCCCATACTATTTCGTTTCTAACATTCATCACTCCTGCAGCGTTCTGTTTTGGCCCACGTTTTGTATTTTTGACCCATTTCCAGAAGAGTTTTTTGTTTCCCTCAAAATCATTCTGCATTTTCTCTCCTTCCACAGCCATCACTTCCTCTTCACTTATTCTCACTGCTTCCTTCGGTTCTTTGTTTCTTAATCTGTACAACTCATACAATCGCTTCTTATGAGTCTCATTTTTTGCAGCAATCATTGCCATGTACGCATCTTTTTTCTTACATACTGCTTTTTTACTGACTCATTCCACCAAGCACATTTTTCTGTCTACCTACAGTCACTCTTCCACATATTCGCACGGCACAATTGACAACAGAGTTTTTCAAGCTTATCCATGCACTTTCATCGTCAGTGTCTTTTATTTGTTCGTTCCACACTGTTTCATTCACATTCAACTCTTTACTCACAGCATCTGCGTATTTCATTCTCGCACCATTATCCACTAGTTTGTCAACCCTAATTCTGGACGTTCGCACTACGTTTGCTTTCCTTCTCCAGACCCACTTTTGCCCTAAACACACTCTCGATACAACCAAAAAATGGTCCGATCCACACTCCGCTCCGCGCATTACTTTTGTGTCTTTCACCAGGTTTCTAAGCCGTTCATCATACACTATCAAGTCTATCACACTTTTAGAATCACCTCTTTGCCATGTATACATATGCACATTTTTATGTTTAAACCACGTATTGGATACAAACAGGCTTCTCTCCAAACAGATGTTCAGCAGGTGTTCACCGTTCTCATTGACTCCTTGGTCTCCGAACTTTCCTAGAACGCGTTCACTATGTTCTCTCTGTAAACCCACCCATCCGTTCATATCTCCCACTATAATCACTCTTTCGTTTCCTTACATACGTTCAACACGTTCTCTACATCATTCCAGAAGTTCTCACGCTCCTGGTCTCTTTCTCCTATAAAGTAACGAATCCAATAAATTTAAAATAGATGAAGTACTTATTAACGAAAATATTGCTAAACTTGGTAAACTTTATAAATAACTAAATTTATTTTCTTTAACCTTATTTCTTTGAATCCCATGTTTAACACCACTAATGTTTTAAATAAAATGTAATTCCACAATTCCTTTTATACAATTATTTATTTCTCTCTGCGTTTAAATACAGCATGTATCATTGTTTTTATGAAATTTTAATCCAAATTTTAATTTTGGTTTCCCAGGAAAGGTTTTGGGAAAGGGGGTTTTAAAGGCAAATATACCCAAATTGAAAAAAAAACCGATTCTCCATTAATTTAAAACAAAGGGTCTTTTTTCAAAAAATTTTTGGGGTTAAATAAGGGGTTTTTTTCGGAATTGAAAAGGGGGAAAATTTTTTAAACGTTTAGGGGTAAAATTTGGGTCCCCGAAAGGGAGTTGGGGAAAATTTAAGGATTTTTTGGGGGGCAAATATTTGGGGGGGGTCCCCGGAAAAAAGACTTTGGCGGAATAGTGGTAAAAATGTTCCTTCAAGGACGGGATTGAGGGATTAAACATCCTGAAGCATAGTTAAAAGAAAAACAATAGTGTTACCCGGAATAGGTTATTATTTTGGGCTAATATTTAAAGAGGTTTGACATTGTTCTTGGAGACCCTAATATTTTCGTAAATAAATTTTTTCAGAAAGGAATGCGAGTTTGGGGTATGAACCCAAGATGTTAAGTGGATGCCAATGTGGTAATTCCATGATTCAGATATGCAATCCTTTCCAGGGGTAATCGAAAGTTCAATTTCGCAGTCTGGTTTTTAGGATGCAACAATGCGTTGATCGCTTTGCAGGATAGATTGATCCCTTGATAGGGTCTACATTCCAATAGGAATGTTTAAACTGTAGAAGATCTTTGCGGATAAGTTATCGGATACTTTGAAAGAAGCTGTAATGTGGCGTACGACTAATGATTGATTAAGGTAGAATGACCGCTTTACGCGTAATTGGGGAAAATATGAAGTTAGGATGACGTTTTAAAGATCTTTTGCTTGGAATGAGAATATCAAAGCTGACACAGATGCTGTCGATAGTAATCTTTGAGAGTATGAGAGAAATCTTTCAGCAGTACCATTTGCAACGTAGCCTTGAATGTAAGCTTTAATATTTGGCAAATGTATTCAAATCAATTACTAATTTCGAATGATGTTTACAGTTGAGAAAATGCCTATACTTGCCTTGAAGTTTGGTCGTAAGATTGATGGCAACGAAGTTGTGGTGATATTTCCAATTTGATAATAGTTAATTGAATGAGCCTTTATTAAGGAAGTCAATAGGCATTCTCAGTGAGGAGTGGAAAATTGCAGACGTGGAGTTAAGTTGTAATATGCTATTATTGGGATATGTTAAGGATTATTAACGTTGTTGAGCAAGTTGGGTAATATGACTAATGGAGTTAGAATACGATATTGGTTTGAAATGGAATAGATCATTGTGAGTAATATTTTGAAGATCGAAATTACAAAGATACTGACAAGAGTTATTCGACAAACTATACAATTGGAAGTTATGGGATAAAATATTCATTCCAAAATTTTGGATTGAGAATGAACTGTTGAATATTTGTGAGATAATAAAATTGATTTTACATTATTGAGTATATTCGAAAAGTAGTTTTCGATAGATCGAAGTGCGCCTTAAGTTGAAGGGTGAAACAGATTATTCCTGGAATGTATTGACATACAACTATTCAGGATAGTATTATAGACAAGAACGACGGAATAACAACTCGCAGATTGTACTGTTCCTAGCTAACACACTTTACACTGTTTTGAATATTGAAGGATTGATACAAAATCTTTGACAGGTCTGTGAGCAAGTGGGAGTAATAGCATAGTGGGTAGTGTATCAGTTTTGAGATTGGAATAGATTACAGGTCGGTTCGGGACATGATCGATGCTTCGCTAAAGCAATGAATGATAAATCAGTCAATTGAAAATCTGAAATGGACGATGTAAATTGCATTCCCTTAAGTATCAATTGAATGTATAAGCCATTCACCTAAGAAAACTCGAATAGGTTATTTACTAAGCGATCAAAATAATTTAATGACATACTTTGACATGTGAAGTTCCTGATAAAGCTGTTTCATGATTTACAGTTATGCTTTGCACCCGTTCCTGGCGAATGGATATGTCTTTGAATGGATTGAGTATTTAATTGTCTATTGAGAAATTCAATATGAGAGGCTTGCTCTATGTTGTTAGATACTTTTAACTCAGAATTAGGTTACTGTTGATTGGAGGTTAACATGTTATCAAACAAGATGCAACATTTAAAACTTTAAGAACCTAATATTAACATGAAGTGGTTAATTGCTAAAATTACATTAAAATATAATAAAGTGTTGACTAAATGAACACAAAAACTATTAGGAACATGACAAATGTATACTTAATAGGAATAAAATCGTAACAATAGTGGTACCTAATTAACATTAACTCACCATAAGTAACAATTCAACATAGCAAATTAGTATAACTATTTCAAATAATAATTCCAGTAAATACCAAAGACATGTGCTCTAAATATTGTGCCTTAAAGATCGATAGTTAAAACAATAATACAATTAGATAACATAAACCTAGAATGAAATAAGATAGCGTGAATCCTTATAGAATAGCTAAAATACACGTCAGTTTCAGTAACATACAAAACATCTTAAAAAGCAAATTAAACAATTAATTAGGTTAAACGTGACATTTGAGGTAAAAATCAAAAACTTTTACATTCAACAAGTAACTGCACAACACAATTCAAAATTAAATAATAAAAATTGTAATCCAAATTTAAACATACAGCTTATATAAGAATTTCGCTTATGCCACTAACAATATAAATATCAAGACATAAGTAATCACACATATGTAAAATGACTCACTTCTAATTACCTCTAAAATATGCTTATGTAAGCACATAGACTGAAAAATACGGTACTAAAATAAATGCCGGTTATAGATAAGAGATAAATTTAAATTAAACTACCAATTAGCAACTATTAGATCTAATAATAGACATACATTATGATGACATATCAAGCAAGTTACAATAGGGTTTAAATCTAATCGCGTACGTATAGCAAATTTACTTAACAATAACTGTCCTTCTACGTATTCAATTATCATTAAAC
This sequence comes from Vesta saturnalis, assembly GCA_036346205.1. Classification (NCBI taxonomy): domain Eukaryota; kingdom Metazoa; phylum Arthropoda; class Insecta; order Coleoptera; family Lampyridae; genus Vesta; species Vesta saturnalis. The sequence continues at coordinate 9,111,386 of JARFJB010002396.1, forward strand.
AAAAATTAATGTAATATCATGGTAGGTATGAAAACAATTAATACTCTAAAGCATTTACGTACCAATTTCTAACAAACTCTAAAATTTCAATTCAGAATTTATAATCCGTACAATACAAGATCTTTTAATTCCAATGCCTAATTACATCGGAACATAATGGCAGATTACATCAGAATTTTGCAAATTCTCTCTACACAGTAAGACATTGTTTAACTTCAAATGAGTAATTTTATTCGGATAATTACATAATTCAAATTAATTAACACGTAAAAAATTTAAAAATTCCACGAATTTCTAAATGTCCTACATAAATATTTCTTTAAATATAAATATAGTTAATATACATTCAAACATTTATGTTATAAACAATTAATAAATGCTCCCGATACATTAGAAATTCACTTTCAGAAATACCTTTTAATTGCTAATATTCTTGACGATTCAATATTAAAGAGAATCTACAATTAAGCTTTGTAACAATTTAAATTTTATTTCAACTTTAATCAAAATTTAGGTTGTCGAATTACGATTATATCCGAATTCACAATTGCTATAAATTAAATTTCGAAAACATTTAAGTTAATGTTTTATAAAAGTATATATCAATTATCAAATTGACAATGCATTACAACGAATTAAATAATAAAATTTTTGATAATACAGTAATAAATATAAAATTCTAATTATCAAATGGGAATAAGACAGATAAGAAACGTTTTTAAAAAAATTAATTCGGAATCAATAGAATTATCTAAAATTAATTAGTGATATAAATTTTAAATTAAGGTATAAATTTCAGAAGTACCATGGAAATATTGATTTGTTGATGTATCTAAATCAATTAATTACATATATTTAATTAATTAAATATTGATATAGAACTTATTATGTAACATATGCCAGAAAATACGATCAAGTTCTTTTTGAGTACAGTGTGAGTATAAAAATTATATTCAATTAAAATGACAATATTAATAAAGAACTTTAAATTAGATTATCAATCTAATAAGAAGAAAAATTTCGATTATATGATAGATACGTCAACTTACTCAAAAGTCTATGAATTATGTTAAAAACATTAATAAGGATTTATACTAAGTTGTAGGGAAATTGATAAATATATTAGATTCAAAGTAAACTTGTAATAAGTTCGCATTCTTAAAGTACTAAGGTTCATATCCTAATATTTTATCAGTTTACAGAAATTGTTGTTACACTAGCAATTACAATGAAATTACTTATGACTTATTGACGAGACCAGAATTCAATTTCATGTACTATTAATATGTCAAATTCAAAAAGTTATAGTATTACTATCTTAGAGGTAAAATACTTAAATTAAACTGTATCAATGATTAAAATTTAAAAATTGAAGTCTACTAATATATCCAAATAAGCACCTAAGTTTTACTAATTAGTGTAAAGCAAGTAACCATTTAATAATATTGGTTAAAATATTACTTTACCATATATCAGGAATTTTTTGCGATACAGTTACGTCACATTGTAATCCATTATGATAATCATGTTTTATTATTTTCAGGAAAATTAAATGTCGTGAAGATAAGACTTCAAATTGCAATGTAATTTATGTGCATTCTTAAAATATATGTTCGAATAACTGAAGTTGCAAGCGTTTCGTTCGTTCATCAGCAATCAACTGTAAGTTTATTAACATTTAAAATTTTGTCTACAGTTCTAACAATACGATTGTTTAAATCAAAGTTGTAAATGGTCATTTCTAACCATTAGGATCATTTGTTTCTATATTATTCGTAGACATTATATAGGGTTCAATGTCACCATTAGATTTAGTTTAAAATTCAATCGTTATATAAAAATAAATAAGTTATTACTAAAAGTGTACTTGTCCGAATAATCTATTCAATTCAAATGGCATCTTAATTCCTTAATCCATTTTTTAATATTTAATGTCACCATGTTATAAGTACATTATATGAGACATATTCAAAATAATTAAAATAAATTAAACTATATTAAATGTGCAGTATAATTCATTGCGTTTACCATTCTCATATGTACTCTAGCGTTGTTCACTTTTATTATTCATTTGTAATTCTAGTAATTGAAATTATAAATAGGTATGCAATAATTTAATGTCAATAGCAATTTATTGTAAAATTAGCATTTTAATGGTCTAATTTATAATTTACTTTATTCTAGTGTAATATAGTAGTATCTAAGCGATAAATGAATCTATAAAGCAATATGATGTTTTACAATAATGCATATTTAAGTTATTTCGATTTTGAAATTTGATTATTTATGATATTATTTTTAAGGAATAAAGATTTACACAAAGTCCATATTGTGAAGTTAAAAATTATTTATAGATAAAATTTTTATTATTTGAAACTATTTAATCAAAAATTATTTATTATCATTTTAAAAATTATATAAAAATTTATACTAGTGTAATTAATAAATAAAGTATAAATAATTATTTAATATTATCAAATAATTTCTGATGTAATTACAAATTATTAATAGAAAGAAATTTATTATACACTTGATTTAAAAATTTTAGAAAGAAATTTAATTATAAAAGATAAGTAATATATTTATTATAAATAAATAAATAATATATATTATAATTTATTATTGTATTTTATTTATTTTTATATATTAATATATTAAATATAAGGTAAAATGAGTATTTATTTTTATAGTTTATTAAATTTTTATGACTAATTGCATGAACTATTTTGTGCTATTATGATTTTTGGTATCTTGCAGCATATTTGGGTTTTTAGCCTTCATTGTATGATTCTATTGACATAAATCTGGTCCCATTCACATAATACTCGGGCCTGCGATGAAAGGGTGTTGAGATACCGCCGGAAGCCGAACTTAGAAAAGGACAAAAGTTGACTTGGTATGTATCTTCTAAATTAAAGCGCTAATCGCTCACCAACAATCCTGGAACGAATACACTGTAAGTGTTTACAATGATGAATGTAATTATGGTTACAACTACGTAACGCCTAAATTGAATATAACATGGTGGTGGTATTTAATGCTATTACTTTCTAATGAAATTTGTAAAGAAGTTACATACAATTAACTCTTATAATGAACCAGATAAACAAAAAATTGAAATGTAAGCAGCGTATTAGATACTGTACCTTGTTTTTTTTATATATACAATAAAGACCGTTAGAACTAATAAAATTATAGTTTTATTTTTCTACTTCAATTTTGTTTATGGCACATAGGATATAGAGTAAAGCTCTTAGTCTTAAGTACATAACAAAAGCCTGAACTGCTATAGTTCCATGTAAAATATTGACATTTACAAAAAGAAAAAAAGTAAACAAAGATTCAAACAATCTTGTAACGAAACGAGTTGCTTTGAAACAAGGAAAATTCTCGCTTCGTGACATAAAATTTACGCCTGTCGATAAAAGATTGCGTTCGACGACACTTCTAAGACCATTATTCTAATTCCCTATAAAGTGGATTTTCGTCTGTCTTGCGCTCTTAGTGAAAAGCTCCAAAGACGTTCTGCCAAAATTTATTTTCTTTCAATATGTATCGACTTTGTTAGGATATTTTGTTTCCGAACCAAGAAAAACTCTAACACAATTTAACTTTATAAAGGTTAAAATTATATTGATTTGAGTTTATGAGCAACTCTTTTAACTTCTATTTATTTTAACGAATGAATTTAGAAAGGCCAAAGTCTTTTTAAACAAATAAACTAAGTTTCATTTAATATTCCTTTAACAATTTTTGTGTGAAAGTATCAAGATTCTAAAGAAAATATTAAAATTCTAATGAAAAGCGACGATCATACATCACCTGCGGTCCCGTGGATAGTAGAAATTATTTTAATGCAGGTAATAAAGCCAACTCTTATTTATGGCACATCCTTTTACCCGAGACACTCTCGGGATTTTTATTACATGGACTGGGACTAAATAAAGGGAAAGATGACATCGTATGAAAATATGTATGTGCCTACGTCATCCTCTTAACAAATCAGCTGAGCGTTTCATATTTATCGAAAGAGGATTAACGAATGCGGTCCTCACGCTTCCGTGGTTATGGATAGCTGAATTCTGTGTATAAAGCCGAGCTAGTTGATTAGTTGGTCAGGTTTGATAGACTACAGCAGTTACGCTTTACATAGAAAACAGCTCGAGGCTTAAACCGCTATTAAACTTATGTGGACTTTGGATATTTGGAATACAGACTACCTCAATCGTTGTAAACATACATTTACGGTTTATACATAATCCAGAAAGTGTCAGTTCCGAATATGTATTCCTGAAATCAATGCTCACAAAGATTAACCTTCTACGAACAAACTTTATGGTCACCATTTCTTATAAAATACTGTAGTAGAGCATTTGGAAACTACGAATTTGATCAAATTTTTCGTTTCATTTAATCAATTGTCCCTCACAGCTGATATGGCTATAGATCCTGGGTTCGAGTCCGCGTTAACAGCAAATAACCCGGAAGAGGACAATAAGTCGCTACCAACAGGCTGACTGAGATATATGACCGAACGCAAAAGCTTGCAGCGCTACTACTCGGAAGGATTCACTTCAATGGTGATGAGTTTTGCGAGAGGAAACTAAGATAAATGTAGAAGATTAAACAAAATAAACGGAAGTCGAGGTGTAGTTAAAAGTTATTGATGCAATAAAAGAATTAAAGTCCTGTAGTTTGTTCATAACTTTTCCTTTCCGAAATAAGTTTATGTATTTAGCGTTTTTAATTGTTTCGGATACTAGTAGAATGCAAGCTAAAGATAATTAAACACTGTGTTGCTTAGGCACCCGAAACTAACAAAAGTTGGTTAGTGAAAATTGTATAAAAAATGGGAAAAGTGCTATTCGGTGTATGCCCAACGGAACAGAAATGAGAGAAGCCGAAATAAATGATGCCAAGTGTGTACGTGTACCAAGTAAATCAAACAAACAATAAAGATTTTTTAATACATTTGATTGTGATTTTCTTAACACACATTTTCTATTTATGAAACAATGACATTTCAATATTTCAATTGATGATAACTGCTAACACAATTGCCACAATTAAATTGAGGTTTAGTTTCCTCCAAACGTACGTCACAAATTTTTTATCAATTACCTTCGTATGACAGACACTGAGCATTCTTTACCTAACTTAACTTCACACATACTGGTTATCAATATTTTGATGTACAGGATGTGTGATCGATAGATCAAAGCAGAGTTGTGATTTTTACGTAGCATTTGAGAAAAAGCTGAATGTCATATGATGTACATTACGCGATATAAGAAGGACGCTTTTTCTTAAGTAACATTACACATGATTAATTTATTCTTATGATGTTACGTGTAATATCAGGGTTACGTAAATTGTTTAACCACAGACTACACCTTAGGTGTTGTCATGCAATTTAACTATTTGTGTGAAATTCACGAAATAATTTAATATTTTCAACAATTCATCAACAATATTAAAATATTACTACTGATTCATGAGTTTCGACCCAAAAACGCCAATTAACGTTTTGAGGTTTTTGGGTTGATACTCATAAATCAGCAGTAATATTTTAATATTGTTGATGTCGTTGAAAAGCACTTGAAACGAGCTTACAAATTAGGTATTACTTGCCATATTATCCCATTTAAAGTTATTATATAAAAATTATATACAGGGTGAGTCACGACGGACGCGACGGAGTTTTATGAGCAAACGGGGTATTTTTTTTTTTTGTTGCAAGGACATTGCGTAGGTTCATTAAGGCTACATTTTTAAAATAATTTGTTATGTTTTTTTTTAAATGGAATGCCATATATTTTATCACATAGTATAATAGAGTTCCCAATACCTACATACAGAGCGATTTGATTTATTTCGATTTTTCTCAAATTGCAAGATTTTGGAAAAAAATTTATTGTTACCAAATGAAACTAATTTTGTCAATACTGCTTCAGGATCTCGAAAATAGACTGTTTCGTTGATTTATTTGGCAATTTAATTGCGAACAATGGGTGTTCATATATTTCGGCTGCATTATTAATCCATTCAAACTCTAATATCTTCCTTATCTCAAATGGAACATCCGGTATATTTTCAATCTGTCATGAGACCAATTCAATGGTCTTCCAAAAAGTACTAAGGTATCCTATATATAAACCTTCACGTTTAAAAGTTATTGAGGTAGCTTTGAAATTTAAAGTTTTTTTATGGGACTTACGGGACGTAAATATTTTCACAAATATTTTGCTTGTCAATCATTTTTTGAATCGCGTAATTAGCAAAGATATTTCTTCTTTTGTGTGTATGTATACACATATTTCAAGTTAGTATGCAGTAATTTTTAATTAAAATGTTAGTTATGAAATTATGTATATTGTAATGACAAAATATAATGCTACCAAGCTGAATCCTAATCTAGTGTGCTATTGTCAAAATGACAAATATTATTAATTAACAGTATAATATAATTGGGTAGTAACTATTTCCATTGTAAGGTGAATATCAAATAATTATTTTAAGGTAAAATGACATAATTTTAACTGTTGGTGAATGTAATGGAAATTGGTCATTGGCTTCAACAGTACGCAGGAAGGTATGTAACGATATAAACGGGTGGTAGAACGGGATTACAGATAAAATTGGCCTTTTTGCCCCGACTAGTCAGCGTATGGGTATGGGTATGATGTTGATAAATTTTGCACATCCAGAATAGTAAAACGTACGTAAGTCAAAATAGGGGATGAAGACGTAATCGGTTCGGTTTTTGGGCGCCAGAATGTTTGGTAGTCAAAATAAGGGACGCCGTGCCAAAATTACGAGTACATAGCGTGTCTAAACATACAAAAAACATACGTTTACCTATCCGCAATCAATCCCAGGTGTGCTGGACAGCAACTCAGCAAACCACCTGAAATAGGGCTTTAAAATAGCATTACACGCTTGCCAAATAAAAGCGTGTTAATCACTCAAAAAAAAAGTTACGTTACTTTACTACGCCTTGGTGTAAATAATTAGGCATTATATAATAATCAAAATAAAACAACAAAAAACAAGCTATAGAATTCCCTCTAAATGAATTAACACTCAACTCAAAATCAAATAAAACACTAAATATCATTAACGCTATTACTCAATAATAAAAAAAAACTGTCACTTCGTTACGTTAAAATTTACGCTTCTAAACTACCGGTAAACTTGCAATTTGCAAAAAAAACCTTTATGTAACACAAAAGGGTTTTCACAGAATTAAAACAATTTTATAAAACCTAAACAAAGCTATAATGAAATAAAAAATAATATAATATAAATGTGAACACGATAATGCGTATAAACAAAAAATACAAATGCTTAAAGGGCGACAGAATGTCTGGCCAGGATCCTGCGTAACGCCGTTCTAAATGGCTTAACCTATATATTTCGTAGATTATATAACCACGCTACTAAAGGGTCAAGTGCCCTTTAATACTAAAATAAAAAAAAAAGTGTGAAGGCGGAGCGTCAGAGCTATGATTATTTACAATAACTAAATCAACACAACAACTTAAATTAAAAGATACACGACTCCGCTTTCAAACCTTCGTCAACAAAAAAAACAATTCGAAGTACCCACAAGAAATCTTGAAAATATTTTATAAAAAAACACAATGTTATACTACCTTAATGTCTAGATTAACACCTCTCCTGTGTTACAACAATTTGAAATGAACCAGGTGGTCGATTACTGCGACCACGGATATGGAATCTCCCTGCTCTGACAAAATGATGAATGCAAATGTTGACTAATATTCTTTTGTACGCAAACAATTCCTTGATTGAATCTCGGTAAAATGTTACTGCATTAATTAAAAACTTCTTTTAAAATAATAATTTGTGCGCTCAACTTGCTTGTTAACTTTTATCTTTCAAATAGATTTATTTACACTAACAATCCAAAAGGTTATTAACTTGATTTAAATAAGAAAAATAATTTTAATATACTGCGAAAGTTTCTTTATATTTCAACACGCTTTGCACGATAATTAAGTGGCACTTCAAGAACGTTAATTTTATAAATTCGCAAAAGCAATATAAACCAAAGAGTTCACAGAAGCACTAATATAACACGACGATGATCTCTAGGTAACTTGATTACGTAAAATCGAAATCGGCACTAGGTTTAATCCTTTGGTGATTGAACAATTTTAATAAAATCCCTTCACAGGTTTTCTTCCAAAAAGTAGATAACTACCCTTACAACACAAAAGCACGTTCGTTAAGCACCAAATGGTCCAATATATCAACGTTCTAAACCACCCCTTAAAGCGTAACAACAAGCGTCACCGTACTACTACTCGAAAGCGCAGTCAGTTTCAGAATCAAGCAAATTATATCCAAAAATCCGTCTTGGATTTTGAATCCCACCACTCAAAGAAAATCTCACTTAATTTAGTTCCACCAATTAAAAAAACGGAAGGAGCAGATAAGATACCCCTACACACAAACTTCGTTTCCAACCGTAAGGACTCGATAGTTTTCAAAAGTGTAAACGTCAGCAGAATCAACGTGCAAAATATCTCTATATTTTCATTAAAGTACAACCAGTTAGTCCCACATTCTACCTCTACGATTCAAAACCAACATACTCAATATTACACTAAACCACTATAATTACTCGACTTCATGTCGCCAGACCGATATCAAACACATATAAATCTACATTCTTTCTTTAAGTTACTTAATTTTAAGGAAATCAAATGAAATAAACCTTATTTAAACTTATATACAACTATTTACAAATAATACGTTACTCAACATTCAGTAAACGGGAAATAATAAGGAAAACAATCTAAATTACGGAATAATAATTCACAAACAAAAAAAAACTAAAGCTCACCACACCTTCCTTAAAGGTCGCAACACACGTAAAGCAAATTTATTCATAAAACTCAACTTGACAACAAAAATTTGACGGTAAATCGCTAGAAAATCGTGATCCTATCACAGGTACCCCAACCCCATTAATTCAAATAAAAAATACTAGAGAGGTTGTTGCAAACGTTTCGTGGGACAGGAATTGTCGCTTATCCAAAACAGGAAAAAACAAAGTGGTTACCAATAACGAAAATAACGAGCTTTTGGTATTAGGTTCCGTGATTGATAATCCATATACCAGTACTAGAATAACTGCGAGAGATCCAAGCATTAGTCAATCAAGTGTCTCCAGAATTTTAAGGAAACACAAATACCACTCATTTCAAATTCAACTTCATCCAAATTCATATGGAACAGACTTTTAAAGGCGAATTGCTTTGCAAACAAGATAATTGTGATCAACACCTGTTGTTTACCGATTAGGCAACGTTTCATAATAATGACCATGTTAATCGTCATTACCATCATTATGATTCGGTATTTTCGGAAATAAGCATTTATTGCATACGACAGATCACCAGAATCGATGGAGTATTAATATGTATGGTGGAACAATCGGCGATGAAGTTATTGGTCCATATTTGTTCGAACACAATTTAAATGGTCGAAAATTCTTAAACTTTTTGAAAACGATTGTCTACTTTTATAAAATAGTCCATTCCACATCACCCAAAAGAAATGGTTACAATTAGATGGTGCCTCTGCACATTTTTCACGACGTGTAAGGGAAAGTTTAAACTTCAAAACAAATAGATCAGAAGAGGTGGCCCAATTAACTGGTTTCCTAGATCTCCAGACCTCACTCGGATGGATTTGTTTTGTAGGCATATATTAAATCTAGTGTACCCTACTCCTCCTACTACTGCAGAAGACATGATAGACCGAATTAAAAATGCATTTGGAACCGTCACCCATGTTGTGTTCCCAAATGTAAGATGTTCGCTTGAAGAGGGATTCGCACTCTGCATTGAAAAAAATGGCAGACATTTCGAACATTTGTTATAGTAGTTATGTTAAATTGTTAAGAATAATAATATTATTTAATATGTTCGTGATATTGTTAAATATTGTTGAATGGCTTTGAAACGTGAAGGTTTAGGTATGGGATACCCTGTTACTTATTGGAAGATCACTGAATTGATCACATGACAGATCTACAATATGCAGAGTATTCCATTTGAGATAAGGAAGACATTATAATTGTAGTATAGAATGTATTAATAATACAACCAAAAAATCTGAACATCCAGTATATTATTTTTCACAATTAAACAAAATAAATCAACCAAACAGTCTATTTTCGAGATCCTGAGGCAGTTTTGACGAAAGTAGTTTCGTTTATTACTTTTTTTCCAAAATCTTGCATTTCAGAAAAATCAAAATAAATCAAAACGCTCTGTATTCAGGTATAGGGAATCCCAACGAAAATCTATCTTATTTTTCATACTTAATTAAAAAATGTGATAAAATATAGGGCATTCCATTTAAAAATACACAACTTTGATATGCGACTCTTTTTTGAAGCACCCTGTATATTTGAAATTATTTTAAAAATGTAGCCTTAATGGACCTACACGATGTCCCTACAACAAAAATAAAAAAATACATCAAGTTTTCTCATAGCGTCCGTTGTGACTCACCCCCTCTCTCTCTCTCTCTCTCTCTCTCTCTCTCTCTCTATATATATATATATATATATATATATATATATGTATATATAAGTTGAGGGAAGTAACAGCCGTTACAATGTTAAGGAAAAAATTTTTATTATTAACTAATTGCTTAGTGTTATCAGGCTTGCGGCTAACTAGGGTCTTAATACGTAAAACAGTAATATTAATAGCTGGATTATTACTGCATGTTCTTATTTTCAAACTTCACAAATTTGTTTCAACATGTTAAACAACTCTGAAAGGTTGTATTACCACTGAGAGCGAGAAGTCTAAGTATTATTCAAACTATTATTAAATTTCGTATACCTCCTAATTTGAATGTAACACAAGTAATATTGTACAATGATTGAAAAAAAATATTTCAAGAATCGGAATTTCTTTTTTTTTTACTTATAGTATTCCCGAACAGGCTAAGATTTGCCTAACGTGCTAAAGCAGTTAGGAACACTGCGAGGGTTTATGGATATTGTTTGGATGTCGAGAAATGTTTATGAATGGCTAGCTTAAAATGACTTAAGTCAAAGTTTGGAGGAAAACAGGAACTGGTTAGTGCATTCCACAATTTGGTCGCCGTATGGAAAAATGTGGATTGAGCCCGTTTAGAGTGACACGATGGGATTTTGAGTGCGCAATTATGGTGTGAATGGGCAAATCAAGTGTTCCTAGCGAAGATGGTCTGCAAAGGTATTAAGGAGGGTGTTTTGGAGGCACACATGCCATGGTAATAGCGATAGAACAAAGAAAGAACCAAAGCTATTCTTCAATGCTCACGAGGCTGTAGATCAGAAGTCAGAGACGGGTCATTTATAAGCCTGATAGCTCTTTTATGGATGCGGTTTACCACATCATGGGCGTATTAGGGAGCACTAGCCCAGAGGTGGGAATTGTATTCCATATGAGGTCGAATTTGAACCTTATACAGTAAATGGAGTTGTTGCGATGTTTAGATCTGTATAGAAAGCCCAGTTTACGGGCAGCTGTTTTGCTGGCTGACGAAATGTGGTCAACCCATGAAAGGTTCGAAGATATGCACTTCCCTAATATAGAAATAGAGTTTGAAAACTTGAGTTCTAAGCCATTCATATTTGCAGCAGGAAAGGATCGCTCTTTCTTGGCGGACACAAAGCAACACTGCGTTTTGTCGGCGTTGAACGTGAGTAGATTATTCCTTCCCCATTCAAGGACACGTTGATTGAGGCTGCCACTTTCACCTTAACGTCCTGTCTAGACTTATTATTGTGGGAAAACTGAGAAGAACTACAATGTAACGTGCTGTCATCCGCAAAAGTAATGGATCGGGTTAGTTGTTGAGTAAATGAGGCCATTTATTTACAGCAGGAAAAGTGTGGGAGCTATCACTGATCCTTGGGGTACTGCCGCGTTAATAGTAGCTTCTTTCGTAAAGAAGTCATCGACGACAACGCGTATACGTCTTTTGTCAAGAAAGCTGGATATCCAATTGACGAGAGAATCGGATAAGCCGAACGCAGTGAGCTTGGCAAGTAGGCACTTGTGCCAAAGCTGGTCAAAAGTTTTAAAATATTTAAAGCCACTACGACTGTTTTACCGGAGATCTCTAATGTGTTATTCCAAAGTTGGGTGACATATGAAAGAAGATCGCCCGTTGAACGACTTTGTCTGAACCCATACTGGTGGTCGTTTAAGAGTTTATTGGACTCGAGGAACGAAAGCAGTTGGTGGTTGATGGGTTTCTCCATGATTTTCAATAGAATGGAAGTGTCGCCCTTTTTAGGAGTAGGCTGTACATTAGCCAACTTCCACGATGAGGGAAACTTTCCAGATGACGTGGAGATCGAAAAGAGTTTGTCAATACAAGTACTAATTCGGGGTATCATTTTTTAAGGACGATAGCTGTAATAACGTTAGGGCCAGTCGCCTTGTTTGGGTCAAGTTTACTGATAATTGATTCCAGGAGCTTGTAACGAAAGTGGATTGGTTTAATAACGTATGGGATAGATTTGGGAGATGGCACAGTTTTACCAGAATCATTGAGACGTGAATTTGATGCAAAGTAATCGACAAAGATGTTGGATTTTTCAACAGGATCAGCTACTACAGCTCCGTCGCGAGACGTTATGGGAGGAAAGGAAGATGATACTAATTATTTGCATTTACGTTCTTCAAACACCTTTTTGGCCTTGGTGATGATACTTTTGCAACTATCCCTTGCGGCAATATATTTGGCGTGATTTTCGATAGATTTATATGATTTCCATTTGATATAGAGTTTATGCTTTTGCGATAATGCATCAGTGCAAGCCCTATTAAGGGTTGGGAACGTGCATGACCTACACGATTATGTTTTTTGGGAGTGTATAACTCCATACCCATCAGGATAACCTCAGTTATTGAAAGAGCAATATTTGAAGAGGAGGACCATTTAAAGCAATACTCACGCCAGGGGAAGGTTGTAAAAAAATCTCGCAGTTCGCTCCAGTTAGCTGATTTAAAACACCACATAGTTCTATCTCTTTTTCGAGTGGGATTGGATATATAGGAAAAGTTATTTCGATTAGGCAGTGGTCTGATTGACCAAGTGGGGAAAGTACTCTCGACAAGTGGGTTAGTTGTAAGGAATAGGTCCAGGGTATGTGGAGTATGGTTAGGATTGTCAGGGATTCTGTTTGGTACGGAAATGATTTGGGTGAGATCACAGGATACAGCAAATGCTTCTGCACAATGACCTGCAGGATTAGTAGTGGATGAAAAATGAATCCAATTGGAATTGTGGGCATTAAAATCTCATCTCCCAAAATTGAAATATCGCAAGATGGAAACTGTGATAAGAGGTAGTCTATTTTCGGACTAAGATAATCAAAAAATCTTGGTAGTTGTTATCATTAGGAGACCTATACAAACAACAGTACAATTTTTCTGATAGAAACGGAATGTCCGGTTGCAATTGTTCAAGGTGTTGATGAACAGCATTTAGATTCGACCTGATACCACGTATGTTGCAGTAATGATTCCGGATGTTGGTACTTTCGATGACCGAGGTCGCTTCAGTCCTGCCCTCCCGGGTATCCGAATGGGGCAGAATTATATTCCTGGCAGGTCTTGTGCTTCTTAGACTTGATTTTGGCATTGACGAATTTTTGCCCCCCCCCCTCCCCAGAATCCTTGGGACGGATCGACGAATCGATGTGAGAGTGTGGGCGTCTCGCCCTACTCACCTGGTGTATAGCATCTGTTTTAGAAATCATTTTAAGGGTTTAACCGTTAAAACATTACGTTTGGTAAGTGCGTGTTGGCGTGTACATAATGAATAAAGAAGAAAGTGGCAGGCAGCCCTTACCGAGTTGAGAAAATTGGAGCACCAATATTAAGGAGCCCATGGTAAAGGTGGTGGTATTGCCCTGGGCGCCATGGGGTATACATGCCTTCCACCTATGAAGTTGTATGCTGTATCCCTGTCGTTAATATGTTAAATTTCTCATGAACGGTCATTTAGGTAATGTAGCATCTTGAAAAGTGTAATTTGAACTTATTTGAAACAATCTAAATTCAAGAACAAAACATTCGCTAAGCGGTTTATCTTGACTTTACTGACACAAATTAATTGCTTGCCTGACATTGACTTTCCTGGCAATAATTAAAACATTAGAATTGATCTGTATTTAAGTTTGATATTTGATTACTTGCAAACCTCAGATATGACCAAAAGGATTGGCTGTCTAGTGGTAGGTACGTTGTGCCATTTGAATTAGATAGGCTGGATGAGGTTAACTGTTGAATCATGTGGGGGCAGGTAAACAATGAAACTACTCAAATTAAAATTAACGAACTTTGAGCAATGATGGTTCAACCCGTTAATGTACTATTGTGAGAAAGAACCACTAATAAAACCCACTTTATTCATAAATAAGTAATTGCACAAGTATATTAATAAATCAAATAACACGAAAAACAATGAAAGGGTTACACATAACAAAACACCATTAAATTAGGTTAAAGTGCGTACAAAATTATAACATTAAGAGAAAAATAAATAACAAGCAGTTTAGCTACACATCAACACAATAAAAAAAAACATGCAGTCACACTCACAATTATGTCATAAATAAATCAGAATAAAAATCGTAATACCAAACGTGTGGCCCTCTAAAACCAATCATGCCAGCCTTTAAGTGAATAAGCACATAAAACAATAAGGCAAATTACGGTACACATAAAATACAACAGTAAAATTGCACAGGTGATAATAAGGTAAAGGCAAGAACAAAAGAAAATAGACACGTACCAATTGCTTAGTCACTACTGAAGCACAAAATACATACGTACAGTTACAATAAACGAACTGACAAAAAAACTCCTTAAAACAAAGCCTTACGAAGGTGAGTTGTAAATAACTCATAATAGCGTGACCGATATACAAGTTTGAGTGCGTTAGAAAAATACAGCGTCCCTTTCTCAGGTGACACATTCATGTATGCAACAATAAAAACAGCAAAATTAAAATTCGAGGTGTTTAATGGTCATCTGGACCCGGGGGTATGTAAATACTCGGCAATTGCCTTTTTACTACTATAACCAAGCTTTATCCTGTACCCGCTCGTCCACGCCCACCTCTACACAAATATAAATATAAGCAACAAATAATAATTCTAATTCACCCAAATACTTGAGTGAGAGCCCTGTACTGTCTTTCATTTTAGCAGATTTCCGCTTAATGAGCCCTCGTGCGAATGGGATACCTTTACAAGGTTATGCTCAATTTTTAATACGATACATAGGCTTGTAGAATTATTTGCTGCGAGCTTGCAATTATATAAAAATACCTACTTACACTAGAATATATTCTGTTTTGTTTAACACTTTACGTCAAGACCATGAGTTAACATACGCGGTTTAAAACTCAACGCCGCGGCGATTAATTACAGATTTATTTTTGCAAAAATTTACATTAAAACACACTAAAAGAAAAGAACGAATTACCGTTTCTAGTTTTCTCAAATGTGCACGACAAAGATATTTATACACGGAACGGTTTACAATAGGAGTTTCTAATTAAAACATTCAAAGCAATCCGGATCAACCAAAATTTCAACAGCAACTGCCTTCCCCTACGATTTCAAACTAAGTATCTCTACTCCCGAAAATCAACCCCCGTCTTTCAAAGGTAATAAGAAAAAAACAAGATACATTACGTTGGAACAATTTCATATTAATTATTGAACGAAATCACAATTTTAAAAATGTGCATTCTCCCGTAACAAGCCCTACATTTAGGTTTCGAGTTTCAACGTACCAAAAAAGATCCTTTTGGATTTGCTCTATGTTCCGCCGTAATTAATTATTAAATCAGAGACATTTTTACATCAAGAGCGTGCGTATAGAAATTTTCAACATTTCGTCACACCAGTTTCGGCAGAACACCTGTTTCTCCACCCTAATATATGTTTCCTTCTTCTCTTCAACCATTACTCAAATATCAGCTACATACGTTCCCACATTATTGCTTACATAAAACATAAAATAGAATATTCCGAAAACATTAGTCAATTACGACGTACTATCAAGATATTAAAAATCCTCTAATTGACAAACGTTTATTACAATAATAAAATTTTCGTGGTCCACTACATACAGTAAGAATAAATTTTTATTAAATTTTATATACTACCAAACTTGAATGTGACAGAAGTAACGGTTGTACTGAAATCGAAACAAATATTCCAGGAATAATCCTGTAGGAATCTCTACCGTTTAGTGGCGATCTTAAATTTCTTGTGAACTTTAATTAAATGTATGCATTTGGTAAGAAGTTGCATGGAATATATGTGGATTATGTGAACCAAATATGAACAAAATGCAAGAAAGAATTCTAACCGGATATTCTAAAACAATTTAAGTTAGATTTGTTAAAATAGTTATAAATAGAAAACTTATAATTAATGTAAAATTGGAACAAAAAGGAAGACCACACGACAACGTTCTTTTGAAATTTGAGAGTAACAAATGTGTTGAGATAAGAGAAATTATCAATTAGGAAAGGATAGAAGTACCAACTTAAATCAAAGTTACACGGTGGGAAATTTAAAACTATCTCTAGAATTAACGAATGGAAATTTTTAAATTTCTGTATTCATATCTATGCTTAGTAAATAATTATATATTATACTCAGATTGCTAATGTCAACTTTACTGTTTATAGAACGTTTATTATTTATATGGCGCATTTCCAGGAACAGACGTTTCGTGAGGTTCCTTTCTTTTGCTAAGATTTTGGATTATCAAAGTCGAAAGGGTGGTTATTCTCTACAGAATGAGCAGCTATTTAACAATCCAATATTTATACTTTATGTCAGACTTATGGCCAGAGATCCTATCGTTAAGAAATTCAGAAGTTTGCCCGATGTACGTACCGGAGCATTCTGTGCCACATATTGCATATACAATGTTAGAAAATAGTAGAAGGTGCGTTCTATCCTTAAGAGGAGAGAACAGGGAACGGTTAGATTGACTGTAATCTATTTATAATGAAGTTAAGGGATAAATTCATTATAAATAGATTACAGTCAATCTTACTTCCACACAAATGTATAGTAGAATAGAATGGTCTGACACTAAGAAATTAAAAAATCTTAAGGTATTACTGAAGAGCATAAATAAGGTCCGATAAGGGAAAATTGGATTAAGATAGCTTAGCTTAGAACAGATACCTCAGGAAGTAACTAATTCCTTGGTGTTAGGTCCTAAGTTCAGTATTCAACCACCAGACAATAATTTTTCCATTTACAATTATTTATCTGAAATAATAAATATCATTACTTTTTACCAGAAAATACTCATAATCATGTACGTGCAAGGATTACTAATGTCGTTACATATTCCAAATTAAATCAAATAGATTTTATAGTTTTATATTTGTTGCAGGCTAAAGAATATCAAAATTTGCGCCCCCGCCCAGATTAAAGATTCTGTCACAGATTGGCAAAAGAGGTCTCTATATTTATTCTTCAAAAATCCAATGATCACAAAGCTGTTTACTTAATGCAGTTTTTGGGTATAACAGCACAGCAACACAAGTTGTAAAATAAAGTATGGTAGACAAGTTGTCCAGTTCTCTATAAGCTAACTCAACGGATACCATGTGGTTCTCCGTCTTTTTGTACTCGCGCCTATACAGCTCGTACTTATGTGTCGTGCGCCATTATGGATGCACCCTTTCTTGTTCATTCGCCTATGTCACCAGCGTTTAGAATTATAGGTGTCGAAAAAGTACAAACGGCAGATTCAGATGTAGTCATTCTCAATCAAGACATTAATAAACGTATAGGGTGTTCAAATTAAAACTAAAAATATAGCTTTACTTCCGGTCTAACCGGAAGTACTAGAAATACCCCGTATATGTCGAACATTGTACAAATGGGTCATATATTTAATTTCCAATTTTCAGGAATTTGTTTTAAATAACAAAAAAGTTATAAGGTCGCGACACTTGTTAGTTACACCCAGTGTAATCCATTTATAAGTATCTGTTAGGAACAAAATCTCAAAAAATAGATTAAAAAATGAAAGAATAAAAAAGCCACCTATTAAAAATGTTGTGGCATTTTTGTCATCCTAAAATTCAATTTATTCTGAATCAATGTGCGGCGCCCTAGCTGCCGCGCCGTTTCGGTTGCGCCCACCTGGCCACGTCCTTATGTCCGGCTGCGTGAATTTCTACATATTTTTAACATTTATTTCATTTCTAATCGAGGTATGGAACACAGTAGCGTAAGAATGGTGTATTCATCATCATATTTGAATTCTATATAGAAGTAATTTAGCTCGTAAAGAAGCAGCTCTGGTTTTACAGTCAGGGGTTAATAACATTTGTGACTTCTAAGCCTTTAAATGAAAAATGTGGATGTATCATAGGTAATGGTAATAACTAGAGGTCGGGAAATATGCAAATTGCATATAAAGCATACTTTGACAAAATTTTTTAAATGCATACGCATTTATTAAAAGTACATATTTTGAGCGATTTTCGGAATGAAGTCGCAAAAAAAATTTTAATTGTACTTATTTCTTTGTGAGCAGGTATAGTAAGTATATCCTACTAAGCGATAATACGGATGGCGCCGTAAAAGTAATATTATGGGTTGTTACGGAATTTTCGTAATTTGTATTATTAAAATCGTCCTTGATTTTTATGAAGGGAAATCTAATTGATTTTAGCCAATAAAATCATTTGCTGCCCGTCCCATTCAAATTTAAGGTTCCAAGAAAAACTTACTTTATTCAGTTTCCTATATTTTCAATCAAAAATTAAACTATTTAATAACAATTGTTTTAATCAAACTATTATCAAAGGAATTTTGCGGTGATAATAAATTTAATTTACAGTGAGTTAATAAATAAATTTAAATTTGCTCCATTGACATCTTGTGAAGTCGCCAACAAATTAGTGTTAATAGATAGACGGCAAAGTTTTACTTTAGACAACTAGAAAAATACGTAATAGTACATTGTTTTAACAGAAATAAATAAAGGTAATATAATAAAGGCTTATAATTTAAAATATAGTAATTATTATTTATTAATAAATAAACAAAATAATTTATTATACTTATTTTTGTGAATTTTTGTATATGTAGTTCTTACAATAAATAATATATAAATATAAGGTAAAATGAGTATTTATTTCGTTGTTTTATTATGTATACTAAAGCATGAAAGCATATTTTAGTGCTTATTTTGACTGTTTTTGGTGCATACTTGCATGCATATTTTAGGGTTTTTTCAGTGCATACTTCCCGAGATTTGGTACCCGTTATTGTTCATGATTCTATTGACATAAAATGCTGGTCCCATTCACACTAATACCGTTAAGGACGGGCATGCACATAATGGGGTAAACTATTTGATTATTACATCTGTAGCATAAGTGTTTTGTGACAGTGGTTTTATATTATTTGAGCTCATCGGCCCATTTCCACATTTTCGGTCCTTTACGTATTCGTTTTAGAGCGATGATTAGGGTTTTAGGAAACACCAAACATTCTTGCTACTCAATTTTTTATTAGTACTAGTTCTGCAGGTGTATTTGCATAATGTAGTGAGGAAAAAATGACAGTAGGATATGTACATTACTGCCTTAACAAAGCTAAACCAGAATCAATGGTTACGGTCCTCGACTAGAGCTGATTTCAATCCATCATTATTAAATATACCCGTAATTGAACTACCGACCGACCGATCTGCGTGCAGCTTTGCCATTACGTTTAAAACGACTGCCACAAGCCTAAACATTATTCCAAAATAATTTTTTTTCAGCAATGTGCTGTATCGTTATCACATGTAACCTAAAATTACGAAACCTTAACTGATCAGGATAAATCATTTCACATGTAATAATTATCCACATCTGCTTATTTATGTCTTTCGTATGCTTTGTGTCGTTCATATTACGAGTCGCAGAAAACATAAGCTCTTTTCAGTTCAGAAGTATTGACATCAGATGCCGTAGGCAACTATTTGTAAATATTTATACCTTTTCTTTACCACTCTTTCACTTTTTCAATAGAAGCTAATATACATCAAGCAAAACAATAATACTGAAAATAAAAAGATGTAATTATCTTATATTGTTACCTACAAGAATAATCATACATTTTGCAATTCAAAATGATTTATTACTAGCATTGCCAACTTTCAGTTTGATTGGGACGTAGTTTATGACAGCTACCCGTCGGCTGAAAATGAACAAAGCTGAATAACACGAGTTACAGGGAACTATTCAGATAATTTTAGTAAGTTAAATTATACACATGACAGTTAAATATTACTCAACCTAAATAATGTTTTTCCGTGATGTAAGTTTTGAACGCAATTGTGTAACTTTAGAAGCTACTGTAAGTTTTGAAACTTCATTTGTTGCGTTGTGTTTACAGTAATAAACTGAAATTTCTTGTTTCTTTAAGGAAAGTACTTAAAGTGGTAGGCGTTTATGTTTATCATATTATTGATAGATATATCTTTAATATTAGGTAATAGGTGTAACATAAAATATAATATGCATCAAAATAATTTCAAACTAGGCGAATGCTAGTGCATTATAGGACTTCCTTGCAAAATACTAAAAGATGTATGGGATACCTTCATATCTTTGAGATATAAAGTTAAAAATTTAATTAAAACCGAAAACAGACTCTAATAAACCCCTCTCCGAGACATCCAGACGTCATGGCCGATATTGACGGATCTTGTTCAAAAGTTGTCAAATGTCGATTTAGCGATAATGAAAAAAAAGTCGATTGCATAACCTCCTATACCTACGCATGTAACTGTAGGTTGAGAGTTAAAAATGGATATCTCGCTTATCTTTCAAGAAAACTATGGACTGTTTCATATCATTTTAAAGCAAATTTCGCTCCCTTTCAAATAAAGTCTGAATGTGTATATGTTATACCAGCAATACGGGGTATGTTTTCAATTTCCGGAAAAACCAGTAGTGTTTTCATCAGGATAATATCATTTCATTAGCGCAAATGAACAAAGTTTATTTCCGAAACCCCAAGTTTGTAACCAGAACAGTTAGGCGTTATAACAATATCAATATTAAGTGTTTGAAAATTCATATCTCCTATACCAGTCGCTTTAGAAAAAGCAGGTTAGTTGCATTCATAAGAGTGCATTCATAATTGCTTAAGTTTGAACCATTAAACGTAGACAAATGTATACCCATAATTTATTACGTAAAGAAATTTCCTTTATTTAACTAAGCACATCTATTACCAATTCTTTTATATCTTGAACGGTATCGGAAATATCTATTTCTGCAAAAAATAATGTATATGTGACTGTAACTGCGGCCATGTTCAATTTTGAAGATTTTAAAAAATTTCAAAAATTGCATTTCATGCGAGTTTTTTGATGACCTGAATTTCAATCTCTTATGTCAAAATTCGAAAATTTGCCCCCAAAATAGCATGCTTATTTTCACCCCTGTATAAACACACGCTCACACGCACACACGCACACACGTACACACTCACGAACACACGCACATATGCACACTACCTTGAAAATTGCGCACCCGACTACCACATACCAAATCGTAACTTCAATTTCACCAACGTGTAGAATTTTGTTTCTACACCTACACGTATATGCAACAATTGAATAACGAAAATCCCTAATATACGACTCAACTTTCCATTACGTCATACGGTTATGTAACGAAAATTAGGAATGTTAACTTATTGCCTCCGAAGCGATACATACTAGTATCGCATATGTAAAGTTCTAATATTAGGACACTTCCTCTTTCTTAAAAACGAGGTTATTGCAACAGGTGTCAAAATATCTTTAGTGTCCCCTAATCTGTGTTTTAGTTCCGTTACATATCCCTGGCGCCAGTATCGCGCACTTCTGATGCCGTGGGTACTTAATCACTTCTGAATGTATAAGTTGAGATTTCGCTATACCGGGATTAAGTTTCATTCTGCAGCTTTTGTTAAATTTATATCATTTTTAATTCACCATTTTAAATACTGTAATATAGTTGTTTTTAGTATAACCTCTATTACCATCAAAATAACGCAATGTATAATTTAGGTTCAATTTTTTTTAAACAGTGTGATGGTTCGCTCTATGATTATTTTGGAACAATTATTGCGTATACCTCCATAAGTAAATAATCGGCTGGACTTCTGAAACGATTGAAAACACGATTGTAAAGTAAGGAAGTACTAGCAAGAATATTTCGGAAAGCTGTACAATAGTGAGGAAAATAAGACTGAAGTACATATTAATAAGAAGACTGTAGAAGGAATGATGATGGAAGTGAGAAGGAAGTTGGGTTAAATGAGGTACAGAAAACGGTGAGAAGGTTGAAAAAGGGTAAGGGCGCAGGCATGAATGAAATCGCTGGTGAAATTTTAAAGTATGGGTGTGCAAAGCTTATACGAACATTGTGTGAATTATTAAATGTATGCCTTAAGTGTGGTAAAGTGTCGAGTGATTGGAAGAGCGGGAGCATTGTACCACTCTGTAAGGGTAAGGGGAACAAGATCAATTGCAAGAACTACAGACGAATAAGTTGTCTCTGTGTACCTGGTAAAGTGTTTGCAAGAGTACTGATTGATAGAGTACGAGAAACCACACAAACGAAGGTTTGGGATGTGCAGGGTGGCCTCATGTCTGGAAGAGGTTGTGTTGATCAGACAGTTGATCTCCACAGTTTATCGTAAAGTGTATAAGTATAAAAAGCTGTACTGTGCGTTTGCAGGTCTATCGAAAGCATATAACGGGGTAAACAGGGAGAAGCTGTATCGGGGCATGTATTAGGGTAAGAGAAGGCGTGATTGATTAATTTAATATTGAGCAAGAAGTGTGACAAGGCTGTGTGATGTCACCATGGTTTTTCAATGTATACATGGATAAATGTGTTAGGCAAGCATGTACCGATGCAAATGGTGTAACTGTTGGTGACGTAAATGTACTAGTTCTGGTGTATGCAGATGACACAGTTTTATTAAGTGAAAGTGCGGATGAACTACAGACTGCTCTGAGGAAGTTTTATGTAGTCCGTCAGACCATCGATATAAAGGTAAATGTGAACAAAACTAAGATTGAAGTGTTAAATCGGAAACGTGAAAAGGAGGTTTACCCTGCAAGATAACATTGTGGAACAAGTGGACGAGTTGGTATATTAGAGTAGAATGTTCACTACAGACGGTACAGTAGATGGCGTGCTATCTATAATGGCGTGTTTGTCCGGTGAGCACGGTATGGGAGTAAGACGTTAGTATGTCAAAAAAGTACGAAAGGGGTAAGAAATTCCTGAGAAGCGTATGTGGTAGAGCTATCTACGATTTCACAACACGTTCTTCTGGCTCACGTGACATGGGGAAGTATACATCCCTTACAACAGTTCTAACTACCGGATACGGATCACACAAACGTTACTCTACTCAAAACCGGACGGTCCATGTACTTACGCGACCTCTACCAAATTCGCCATCTAACACTTAAAGAACCCTTGCCAATCTCTACTAAAAACTTATTCAAACAGTTATCGCGATAAACAACCAGAAGATTTTCGTGGACACGTAGTAAAACGAATTTGTCATCAAAAACCTCTTGCATCATACCTATTTACATGTAATCCAATATATTTTTGCCGTCTTCATTACTTTGAAAAATCAAATTTAAATTAGCACGCTACAAGATGTATATCGGCTTCACTTATAATTTGTATCTAAACCAAGTTCTCGTCGCTTAATTAAATTTTCCCGAGTTAACCGCTTTAACATTTTCGCGCAATAGCATGCTACAAAGAAATAAATTTCGATGACGCAATTTTCCCTTGATAATTAAACTAACAAATCAAAAATCAACTAATAATTGGATTATCCGATACATACACTAAAATATAAACTATTTCCCTTAATCCCCTCCCTGTGTTAAATCACAAATAAGTGTAAACAATATATTATTAAACTACATTACTAAAATACCCGGCATAAATAACCGCAATTTTTAAACCTCAATAAATTTAATGAACAAAACAGAAAGATTGGATATCCAAAAATTTTCTACCATTATATAAACTTCCAATAAATTCAGCAGCGCCAGTTCCACCATATTTTCGTTACTAAGGACTAATGCTTCTCTTCATTTACAACTGATTATACCTAAATTTACAATTCTTGCAACAAAACTAAAAACCCTACAACGTACATTTTTTTAATGTGTAAACCACCGACCCAGAAAAAAGCTAAAAAGTTGTATTTCTTTGGAATAGGACAACTTTTCTGCATGTAGAGTAACATTGTCATTCGCCAATATCTGAATACTCACAAACCAGAAACTTTCTTTTCTTTCGTAGCATTCAACCAGATGGACCATAAGCGCTCTATAAAAACAAGTTTCAAAACAATAGCACACGATATTAATGTAACGTAAGCCTATGGTAATGCCCCCTGTCCCCCATTACATAGAGGTTGTTACATGCACAAGGGTATCGTTGTGCCAAAAGCAAAAGGTGTGGCGTAATAGAGAAATAGGGGCGGGTTCGGAAGCTTAGTCGGTCTGCTAGGCACTTGGGTGCCAGAGCTGGTGTCTGGCGCAGGAACACAGAGAGTGATAAAAGGGCACCACTACATTTCACTTTATATCGCCCTGAATCAAGAAAGGGCTACAACACAATATAGAAGATACGCTACAGTTAAAATCAAAAGAAAATAGTAGGTTCGGATAGGAATTAAATCCTATACCGCAGTAATAAAGAAACAATACAAGTAGCATAACACAAATCGTTTTAATCCTAGAAACAATATTTACACCTCAACCCTTGGCCAAACTACAAAAATATAAATAACGCAGTATTTATAGACCCACCAATATAGGTAGGTAAAGGCCGCAGTTATAATTCATAGTAAGCACTAACACAATCGATATCGTAAGTTTACATAGCTGTACTGTTTGTGAACACATTGAGAAATTTTTTTCTCGGAACTATGTATTTAGCCAAAAGTTTTAATAGTAACACACATCTTTCTGGAGAGTGCTAATACCTGAAGAAATAAATCAATTAAAAGAATAAAACTTTAATGTGTTAAGAAACAAAACAAATTTTTAAGCATTGGTCGACATCCAGCGTTGACCCTAGAGAGCAACATTACAACACATAATCAAAATCAAATAAACACAAAGCCGTGGCCTTAGGAAGAGCCTTCATTAAAACTAACACATCAGTTACAATTCAATCGAATAGTAATTTAAACTTGATCAAAATAACTAAAATATGGCAGCCAGATTTCTACCATTACGTTCTTGAGCGCACGCCAAAATTTAAATTTAGTTAGCAGCAATGACCCCAAAAAATTAAAGCATAAGTTTTCCCAACAGCAGCCAAAAGTCGTAGCCTGCTACTATTGCTACAAGCATAAATCAAAATCATATCAATAAGATTTTTTTAAATCTGAAATGGTTATCAGCAAAAGAAAATTAATAGCTTCCTTATTGTGATAACGTTTGTTATCACGTATTACAGCTAAATAGTTGAAACTAGTAAGCGAGACACGTAGGACATGCATTAAATGTTCAACAACAAATAACTATGGAATTGTGATATGAGTCACCCTATATAAGCAATTTAGTTCATAGGATCACAAATAGTGACGTATGTCGTGAAGCACTCTGTATAGCAATTACATGAGTGCAGAGTTCAGCTCGTAAACAGATACTACGTCAAAGCAGTGGGTATAAGATACAACCGCTGTTCAAAACTCTGCAGTATTTGTGTAAATGAAAAGCTATAAATAGCATAACTTGAGACTACATAATCAACTGTAACCAAACCAGCACCTGTGTAAGTGTAAATTGATCTATTTCCAACAAAACCTTACTTGAACCGTTATAGGTACATAACCTTTTTATCAATAATACTATTGAATGTTCCAACTAAGTGTAGTTACACTCACGATTTAGGAAACAGTGCTATACTTGTGATTGTAATTCATAATAGGGATGAGCGACTCCTAAACACTTCGAAGGTTAACAAAAGTAAATGTCTATATAGCGAAAGCTTCGTTATGAAGGAATAGCAGCCAAAGAAACTCACCAGTAAGTTGTGTGTGTATACATACTCAACCGAGTGTCTTACTCGCCATAAACCAGTTGGCTTTTAATGAGAGAGCGAGCCTATGTGAAGTACATCCGGAATATCTCTCCGAGCTGGTTATCGGAGATAATTCCTAAGTTGTTGGATGGTTGGGAAGAAGCCCTACCCAGGTACATGTGTTTGATCCATTACAGCAGTAATGAAAATCGAGAAACCTAGAGAATCAAACGAGGTGACGACTGTTTAACAGAAAAAGGGCTTACTCACCTCTTGATACGGCGAGACCAGAAGTAGTTATTAAGAAACCGTTTACATCCGAATTAAACGAAACTAAGTACATTTAGTTAGTACAAATATTACAGTAAAAATCTTGAGAATTAAAAGACAGCGCACCCCTGAAAATAACTTTCTCTTGTAGAAATTACAGAAAAGTCACCTCAAGACGGCTAGTTTCTTAGTAAAAATAGGTGTTCATTCTTAAGAGGGCGTTTTTGCCCAAAACGAACGCTAGAAAGAGGTCACCTGATTACCTTCTTCCAATTAGAGTACTTATTTTTAAAATTTCGAATGATTTTTAAAATTGAATTATCACGCGCTACTTTGTTAGATTTCTCGTCAGTACATAACATCTACGTGTGTTGTGATCACCAAATATTAAGGCCGCTGAATCCCGAAATTACAAACAAAACAATAAAATATGAAAATGTAAACTTTCACCATTAACACTCATAATAAAATACTTATCTTTTTTGGGATTTTTTAATGGTGTACTTTAAATTATACAATCTAAACGTTTCGATAACACTTACAGTTATCTTCGTCAGTAATAATGTTTGTTAAAAATTGTTAAAGATGTAGTAAACAATTTTGTCAAATTTGAAAAATTTAAAACAATAAAAAATCATAAATATTTCTGGTTGCTAAACTGCCCACTGAAGTGGTACTGCCTTCGTTCAGCTGATCGTTATTATCGATCGAAAACAACAATAGGCTCGAATACTCAATCCTTTCTTTATACACCGCCCCCGCACGTCTATCACGACAGGTACCATTGCAACTTAATACCGATATATTTAATGCTGTCTAAGTCACCTGGTTTCATTAACACAAACTACTTAATTATACATGTCTCCTTTATGTACACATTACATTAGCAACAATTGCTTGTTCTTAAACAGCTGTGAGTACATATATATTACCAACAACAGTTCGGCGCTAGGCTTTCAATAAACCGAACAATCAAAACACTTTCATACACAAAGCTGCCTCAAGGCGTAATTATTCCACGATATAGAGAAGAACTACCGACGAACACCTTTCCATCTCGATGGAAACAAGAACTTTATGAATAATTGACGAAATCCAAACACAAGAGATCTTCCCGGAGCGATTGATCTCGATCTATATACCTATATTTAGTGTAAAGGAAGTGCAGGAAGACACTAAGTTGAACTCAAGCTAAGAACTTCTACACGAAACTAACCTAAAAGAACCCTCTTTCTCTATTCTATAATAACTTCATTATATCATACCTAACCACCCACCATTAAAATGTTCCATGTACAATACCAACATGTCCCCTGGAAGTTTACTCAAGAATGCCACACGCAGTCTGAAACTATTAACTAGAAGCGAGGTAAAACTCTCTTCGTTGGATATAACAGAACACTTCTCAGCAGCAGAATCTAATAACCCAGACAGATTTTTACATAAAAAGCACTATTCACTATCGGACTGGAATAATAACTAGTTTGTGTCAATAGAAACACGCTACAAAAAAATGGCACCAGTAATCCTTTCAAGAGAATTTTACAACTAACCTTTCTTAAACTCGCTTTTCCTTTTATTCTTATGGATAATTCACTTCCTTTCATCGAAAACCAAAATAACAAAAATTTTATTCACTGAAAGATGATGTTCTGTCTTCTTTCTGTAAAGGCTGCCGAGTTTTACAAATATTTCAAAACTTTCTAGGAATTTAATGTGAAAACTTCTTCGTACCGTGTTTTGACACCTTTTATAAAAAAAGCTTGATTTTTCTAGTTTAGCGCACCTATTACTCTCCTGATAACTCTAAATTTATTAACAGTTTTATTTAATGTGCAGTTTTATTATGGTTTTCTTCCCCTATAGCTGTGTGATAATCTATTACCGATATGCGAACGATGGCGACCTTAGAGGGACACCCGGTGTATTATAATTTAGTTAATACGTTGTTATACGATATTATGTGTTTAATATTTAGCTCTCCAAGGTTTAGGTGTAGGGTCGGTACTATTCAACTTGAAGCACCCTTACAAGTGTACAATTATATTTTGTAATTTCCCTTGTCTGGCTACCTCTACGATCTACAAGGGGGAGAGGGGTGTCTATTATCACCACGGTGGTGTATGTTGGGTTGCCGGCTGTTGTATAAAATTCATGCAGTAAATGTAATTTAATATAATGGATAATTTCAATTAAAATGTATATAACGAATAAAAATAAAATGTCACAATTCCTTAAATAAAACTAAAACGGTATTCCAATTAACAAAATAGTTCTGGTATCCGTATAAAAAAATAAAAGGATATTCTGGTATCCAATTTTGAATGTCGATCTCTGTGGATTGGACGTCGGGCTGGATCGCACTAGTTCGGAAGCTATAACGGATTTGTATAAATACACCTGGTGATTCTATGATATTTATCATTTATTTATCAATAAACCGTGATGAGTATTCGGTGCGTTAATTATGTGTATGTGTATGAAGATAGGACAGTGGGTCCTTGTGTCACATTTCTCAGAGGAATACCTACAATTTTTAAAGTAGGTAAGAGGGTCATAAAATAAATTAAACCTATGGTACCGGAAAACAGGTTGGTATTTTGACCTTGTCCTATATAATGGCGTCGGGAGAATTTATATGTAACCAGATGATTTCTTAGTTATGCAACTGTTCCTTATTTTAAAACGAATTCATATAATACTAATGAATTTGTATTGAAATAGATGGGACAGTGTAATCTCGTATAGGTTAAATGGGAAAGTGTAGGGATAGGTCGTAGTATAGGATTATTTTGCAATTGTGGTTGAAACTACCGTTAACATAGTAACACTATTAGCAATAGGTATGTTTGAGATTGCTTCTTTGACACTAATTAGGAGGGAAAAAGTGTTCGTGAAATCGCTTCATTTCTTCTCCAGTAGTAAAACACACTGGATAACATTTAGTGGTGCGTACGCCGAGAAGATGTTAGAATAGGTATTTATTTGTTCGCTGAGGGAATTAAAATAGGAAAATTACTAAGTACTAAGGTATACTGGAACTAGGATATTTAATTTAATTAATTTAATAACAGGGAGGTAATTCTCAAAATTCTTGCTAGTCAGGAGAGTGATTTAGAGATCAAGCGAGAATTATTAATCGTTGGTGACTAGGAGCGTGATTATACGGGAATTGAATAGAAGTGGGAAAAGGAGTGGGCAACTGATAGGATTTTTAAACAAGACTACATTCCGTTGTGGAAAGAAATAGGAAATAAGTTTTGATAGGAATTTATTTGCAAGGATAGGAAAAAAATCATTGGAAGGGTTTTTAGGATCATTACAAACTGTACTAGCCTGATTGCCTAGTTTACTTTTATGATTATGGTTTCCGCCGCTATAGCTCAAATTGAGGGTGGGCGTAGTTTCTTTTAAATATGACTGGTCGTTTGCCACCTGATATTTCACACTAACCAATAAACACTGTGGGGGCATATTTTAATCACATAGATTTAACGACCTGTTGTGTGAACGTCTACTTCCTCTTTTGGTGCTGCAATATTCTTCGATACATGCTCTTCATACCTACAGAACCTGTTTTAAGCTAAGTGTTAAAATTTCTTTATTTAAATGTAATTGAGAACTACATTGTAAACATCTCAAGCCTTACAATCCTAAAGTAAAGTACTACATTGATTTTGTTTTGCACGATACAGCTACGCTACATTCACAATTACTTTGTGTTCTTAATTTTAGATTTTATTAAATTTTTTGTGTCCTAAACTAGAAACAAAAGGGGGTCTTCATAACCTTTTGGAAGGTAACAGAGTGAGCACTGGCTGGCAAAAAAAATGAATTCGGTTGATTAAGGAAAAAATATTAGAATGTGTTTTTGTAGACAAGGAATCAGCTCAACTATATGTAAACTTTATGATAGTTCACATAGGTAAGGTGTGCCGTTTCTTCAAATTTTCTGTCAGAAGTTTTCTTATTTAGACAATAACTTAGCTAGGAACAAGTCCATATATGTATTCTTTTAATTATAGTATTCTCGAATAAGGTTTGCTTTACATGCTAAACCACTCAGGAACACTGAGAGGGTTTAGGGATATGGTTATGCTGCCGAGAAATGTTTATTGATGGGTAACCTGAATTTCCTTAATTCAAAGTTTGGAGGAAAAGAGGAACTGGGTAGTGCATTCCACAATTTGGTCACCTTGTGGAGAAATGTGGACTGCGCCCGCTTAGTTTGACGAGATGGTATTTTGAATGCGTAATTATGGTGTGAATAGGCAAACCAAGTGTTCCTAGCGAAGATAGCCCGCGAAGGTATTGCGGAGTGCAATTCGGAGGCACACTTACGATGTGAAGTACTGTTTAGGTGTGTATAGAAAGCCCAGTTTACGAGCAGCTGTTTTGCTATCTGACAAAAGGTGGTCAACCCCTGAAAGGTTCGATGATACGGACATCCCTTACATAGAAATAGGGTTTGAAAATTTGAGATATAAGCCATTCATATTTACAGCAGGAAATGATCGGTCTTTCTCGGCGGACACAAGGCAACACAGGGATCTGACTAGACTTATTGTTGTGAAAAACTAGAGAAACTGCAATGTAGAGTGCTGTCGTCTGGAAAGCAATGGATCGGGTTAGTTGTTGAAGAAAAGAGGTCATTTATGTATAGCAGGAAAGGTGTGGGAGCTATCACTGATCCTTGGGGTACGCCCGCGTTAATAGTAGTTTTTTTCGAAAGGAAGGCATCGACGACAACGCGTATACGTCTTTTGCCAAGAAAGACGGGATATCCGATTGATGAGCGTATCGGATAATCCGAACGAAATGATCTTGGCAAGTAGGCACTAATGCCAGACCTGTTCAAAATCCTTTCATATATCTAAAGCTGCTATGACTATTTCACTGGACCTCTCTAATGTGTTATTCCAAAGTTGGGCGATATACAGAGAGGGCCAAAAGTACTGCATAAATTCAATTAAAAATTAGGTGTTTGTTTTTTGGAAAAAAGCTCGAACACGTCGATTTTAATTTTTTCCAGCGATTTTTTTGATGCTAAGTTTATGTATACAGGGTGGCCCAAAAACAATTTATTACTACCAACTTCATTTTTTTAAATAGAAATACCTATTTTTTATTTCATTTTTGGATTCTGCTTTAAATTTAATAAGTAATTTTATAGTAACATTTTCATCCATTTTGCGTATTACAAATATATACAGTTATCTTAAACATTAATAGTTAACATCGATTCTATTCATAATTTTTCGAAAGCTGTTATTATTATGACGTTATATGAGTATGTTACATGAAATATGTTCAGAGTTTCTCAGAGAATTCAAAACGTCATAATATACTTGGGTTCCATAAAAAATGAATAAGTAAATTTATCTTACATGGGTCACCCTGTACACATGTGTGTTACGTCAAAAATAGATAAAATGGATAACTAAAACAATTTGACGTGTTCCTGCATTTTCATGAAAAATACCTTCAGTTTTAACAAATTTATGCGGACTTTTGACCCTCTCTTATGTGTATTTCTCGAAAACTATTAAGTTTAGGTATAGGACATGGTACATAAAACTTACTTAAAATTTAAAGCAGAATCCAAAAATGAAATAAAAAATAGGTGTTTCCATTTGAAAAAATGAAGTTGGTAGTCACAAATTGTTTTTGGGCCACCCTGTATACATGAACTTAGCATCAAAGAAATCGATAAAAAAATTAAAATCGACGTGTCCGAGCGTTTTTCCATAAAACAAGCACCTAATTTTTAATTGAATTTATGCAGTACTTTTGGCCCTCACTGTATGTAAGAAGATCGCCCGTTTAGGAGTTTATTGGGCACGAGGAACGATAATAGTTGGTGGTTGATAGCCTTTTCCATGATTTTCGATAAAATGGCAGTAATAGCTACTGGTTGATTGTTTGAGGGATCGGGTTTGTCACCGTTTTTAGGAATAGGTTGGACATTTGCCAATTTCCACCATGAGGTAAATCTTCAGATGACATGGAGATCGAAAAGAGTTTGGACAATACAGGTACTAGCTCGGGTAGCACTTTTTAAGGACGTTAGTTAGAATTTCGTCGTAAATAGGTTGGCTTTTTCAGTAGGATCAGCTACTTCAGCTCCATCGAGAGACGTCATGGGAGGAAACTAAGATGTACAAAAGTTTTTACTGGTGTCTTTAGCTCATGACGAAAATTTACGACCACCCAAAACACATGAGACTGATTCTTTGCATTTACGTTCTTCAAACATCTTTTTGACCTTGGTGATGATGCTTTTGAAACTATTACTTGCGACGTGATTTTCGACAGATTTATTTGATTTCCATTTGGTACAGAGTTTATGCCTTTGCGATTCTGTATCAGTGCAAGCCCTATTAAACCAATGTTGGGAACGGGCATGACATACACGATTATGTTTTTTGAGAAGGTATAACTCCATTCCCATCAAGATAAATTCAGTTATTGAAAGAGCAATGTTTGAAGAGGACGACCGTTTAAAGCCAGGGGAAGGTTGCAAAAAAATTTCGCAGTTCGATCCAGTTAGCTGATTTAAAACACCGCATAGTTCTATTTGTTTTTCGAGTAACAATGGGATTGAGCACAGAGGAACTTGTTTCGATTAGGCAGTGGTCCGATTGACCAAGTAGTTGCAAGGAATAGGCCCAGGAGATGTGGAGTATGGTTAGGACTGTCAGGAATTCTTGTTGGTTCGGAAATGATTTGTGTGAGCTCACAGGATACAGCAAATGCTTCTGCACTATGACCTGCTGGATTAGTGGTAGATGAAAATTTAAGTCAATTGGAGTTGTGGGCATTAAAATCCCCCAAAATTGAAATATCGCGAGATGGAAACTGTTATATGATGTAGTCTATTTTCAAACTAAGGTAATCTAAAATATCTTGGAAGTTATTATCATTGGGAGACCTATACAAACAGTTAGAATGGAGGTTGTATTTGGGAAATTGCAGGTTAGGTGAATTAGTGATTCCACGGGAAACTTTTGCTTCTGATAGAAACAGAATTCCCGGTTGCACTTGTTCAAGTTGTTGGTGAACAACATTAAGATTCGACCTGAATGGGACAGAATTTTATTCCTGGCAGATCTTGACCTTCTTAGTCTTGATTTTGGCATTGACGAATTCGGTCTCCCACCCAGAATCCTTGGGACAGATCAACGAATCTATGTGAGAGTTTGGGAGTCTCGCCATACTCACCTTGGGTATAGCGTCTGTTTTAGAACTCGCCATTTTTAGGGTTTAGCCCTTCAAACGCCTCGATTGACTAGTGCGTATTGGCGATTACACAAGGAATACAAGTGAAAGTGACCGACAGCCCTTACCGAATTCAGAAAATTGGAGCACCAATATTAAGGAGCCCATGGTAAAGGTGGCGGTATAGCAACGGGAGGCATGGGGTATACATGCCTTTCACCTATACATGATATTTACTTATTCATTTCTAAACTGGCTGTTGAAATTTTCTTTTACAATTGAAGATCATAAATCTTCTGCTGATTTTTTTTTTAATTTTGTAAATATAATTATTTGGTTTACCTTCATGGTGTTTTATTGAGTACTGTGTATTGCACCTGTAGGTCACACAATAGTCCAGAACGTGGTTGTATGTACAGCTTTCTCTTTCAGGAAATATCTATCTGGTTGCGGATAAACACCTTTTAGTGTTGTAAGATTTGCCTTTCCTGTTTCGAGTTGTGCGGGCTCCTTTTTCGTGCGTTCATTTAAAACCCTTAAACCGACCTCGATCTTCCCCACGCATCCAAGTGCTCTATAATTACTCGGTTTGCTAGTCATGGTGCTCTCTCTTCTCATATGTGGATTATGTGAACCAAATATGAACAAAATGCAAGAAAGAATTCTAACCGGATATTCTAAAACAATTTAAGTTAGATTTGTTAAAATAGTTATAAATAGAAAACTTATAATTAATGTAAAATTGGAACAAAAAGGAAGACCACACGACAACGTTCTTTTGAAATTTGAGAGTAACAAATGTGTTGAGATAAGAGAAATTATCAATTAGGAAAGGATAGAAGTACCAACTTAAATCAAAGTTACACGGTGGAAATTTAAAACTATCTCTAGAATTAACGAATGGAAATTTTAAATTTCTGTATTCATATCTATGCTTAGTAAATAATTATATATTATACTCAGATTGCTAATGTCAACTTTACTGTTTATAGAACGTTTATTATTTATATGGCGCATTTCCAGGAACAGACGTTTCGTGAGGTTCCTTTCTTTTGCTAAGATTTTGGATTATCAAAGTCGAAAGGTGGTTATTCTCTACAGAATGAGCAGCTATTTAACAATCCAATATTTATACTTTATGTCAGACTTATGGCCAGAGATCCTATCGTTAAGAAATTCAGAAGTTTGCCCGATGTACGTACCGGAGCATTCTGTGCCACATATTGCATATACAATGTTAGAAAATAGTAGAAGGTGCGTTCTATCCTTAAGAGGAGAACAGGAACCCATTAGATTGACTGTAATCATTTATAATGAAGTTAGATAAATTCATTATAAATAGATTACAGTCAATTTCTCCCACAAATGTATAGTAGAATAGAATGGTCTGACACTAAGAAATTAAAAATCTTAAGGTATTACTGAAGAGCATAAATAAGGTCCGATAAGGAAAATTGGATTAAGATAGCTTAGCTTAGAACAGATACCTCAGGAAGTAACTAATTCCTTGGTGTTAGGTCCTAAGTTCAGTATTCAACCACCAGACAATAATTTTTCCATTTACAATTATTTATCTGAAATAATAAATATCATTATTTTTACCAGAAAATACTCATAATCATGTACGTGCAAGGATTACTAAGTTACATATTCCAAATTAAATCAAATAGATTTTATAGTTTTATATTTGTTGCAGGCTAAAGAATATCAAAATTTGCGCCCTGCCCAGATTAAAGATTCTGTAAGATTGCAAAGAGGTCTCTATATTTATTCTTCAAAATCCAATGATCACAAAGCTGTTTACTTAATGCAGTTTTGGGTATAATAACAGCAACAAGTTGTAAAATAAAGTATGGGACAAGTTGTCCAGTTCTCTATAAGCTAACTCAACGGATACCATGTGGTTCTCGTCTTTTGTACTCGCGCCTATACAGTCGACTTATGTGTCGTGCGCCATTATGGATACTTTCTTGTTCATTCGCCTATGTCACCAGCGTTTAGAATTATAGGTGTCGAAAAAGTACAAACGGCAGATTCAGATGTAGTCATTCTCAATCAAGACATTAATAAACGTATAGGGTGTTCAAATTAAAACTAAAATAGCTTTCCCGGTCTAACCGGAAGTACTAGAAATCCACGTATATGTCGAACATTGTACAAATGGGTCATATAGAATCAATATAGGAATGTTTATCATTAAGAGAGACATAAGGAACATTGATTTGACATGTGTAATTTATTTATATGAGTTGGAATTCATTTTTTATATCGCATTTTCCAAGTTGATTAGTAGGTCACTTTAGAACATAAATTTAGTTGTACATTCTGAAGGTATAAGTGTCATAGGAAAATGATTACAGATAGTAGCTTAGATACAGAGTAAACCTAGAAGTAATAATCCTTGGGTTAGGTCCAGTCATGGTATTCAACCACTATTAATCCAATAATTTATACTCGCATTTACATAACCATGAAAGTTAAATATTTACATTTTACCAAGACTAAATCTACAAATCATTACTGTAGAATCTAATTTTACTAATTCCAAATTAATCGAAATTAGTATTTAAGTTTATATTGTGCAGCTAAATATCAATTTATGCGAGTTTAAGATGTCGTCAAACGATTGGAAAAATAAGCCTTTTCTTAATTTATTCTTCAATCCGAGCAAATACATAAGCATATTTTTACTTAATCAGTTTTAATGGAATATACATCAACAAACAATTATAAAATAAAGTATGTAACAATTATGTCTCAAGTTCTCATTAATTAACAACTAACGGGATGACCAGCTGTTCCGTCTGTTGATCGTATAAGCTCGATTATGTGTACAGACAAATATATACACCTTTCATGTTATTCACTAATTTACAGCGTTTAGTAATTGAACTGAAGTTGAATATTAAAGCTAGTTTTTCGATTAATTTTAGTTTGAGTACTAAGGTGCTTCTGTTTTTAAAATTATTTGAGTATGGTCTATTTATATATATCTCAATATGTATGTCTAATTAAGAAGTATTAAGGTACTTTAATTAATACTCATGCTATGCATATTTTATACTTACTAGTGTAGATTATTTAGATAATTAAGTTATTAAATACAACATTGCATTAATCTTTAATCAGATGTATGTCCAAATGGTTGTTCAATAAGTTAAGATTTAACTCGTTGATACAATATATAACTTGTACGTAAGACATCCAGTACGTCAATGCGAACCGATAGCTTTTCATATATCATTTCATATAATCAATTTAATTATACGAATTACATCCGAAACAGTGTGCATCTCATCTAATTATTTAATGCTGCAAATTAAAATTTTTACTTTGAAACAGTAATT
This sequence comes from Vesta saturnalis, assembly GCA_036346205.1. Lineage (NCBI taxonomy): Eukaryota > Metazoa > Arthropoda > Insecta > Coleoptera > Lampyridae > Vesta > Vesta saturnalis. Next base: position 9,148,384 of record JARFJB010002396.1, read on the forward strand.
GTCTAAAAAAGTCTATATGTTATAATGTTGACAAACTACATAATTTTTAAATTCTTAAACGTATTCATTTCAATAGATAATTCATTCTAGCAATCTGAAAATGTTTCAAAAAATACATTATTGTTACTAAATACTAAGTTTGCAATTCAATATTCTTCTTATCATTTCATTAGAAACGTATTTGCATAAGTATCACTTATTGCTTAATTTGAACCATTTAATAACACATTAACTTAGACAATTCATAAAAAACCTAACTAACATATAAATTCCAATCAACTATGAATCTATTTAATTTAAGATGTCACACCATTATCAATTCACTGTGAATTTTAACACTGCATCATGCAGTTGTTGAATACTAAATTTTCTTTTTTAAAATCAAAAATTGAATTAACATTGTATATACTTTAAATTAGTAATTTAAAGTTCTAAAAAAATGCAACAAATATCAAACTTAAATTCTCCCCTAACTTTTTTCATCGTTAAGATTTGGACCTATTTTGATAATTGAAAACTTAAACTTAAAGTAAACTTCAATTTCCTTCCGGTTAAGTAATCAAACTAAATTTAATTTTTCAATTTAAATGATTTAAAGTTGAAAACATTGCTTTTTACCATTATTAGGTTAAATTAAACTTTATTTCGCTTATGTTTATTTAAAATTATGGCGTCTACTTCCATCGTAAATAAGTTGAATGGAAATTTTCCAATACGGTAAGTTTAATTGGGAAATTTCCATAATTTTTTAGATAATATAATAATAGATAAAATTTATTTAAAAACCAAGTGAAAGAATTGGTTAATAAATTAAAATTAGTTTGTAGGCCATATTGGTATAATTTAAGAAAAATGTTGATTTAAAGATTTAAAAGTTGATAATTGAAGATTGAGACAATTGTAACCTTAAATAGAAAAATTGGCAATTAAATAAGGATTACTGTAAATTTTCAAGATATGGAAAATTTTCAAAAAAAAACGAAAGTGAAAGGGCCTTTAAATGCTGAAAATTGTGAAATTGTTAAAATTGGCAAGTTTATCTTTGTAAAAAGTATTTGCATCAGGTTATACATGATTAAAGGGCAATGACCAAGAAGGTACCAATAAAAGACTAAAATTAAATTGGCCGAGTTTCAAATGTATTCAAGTTTAAAATTAAATTTTCAACTTCCATCAGTGCATTGGAAAGAGTTGAGTTTGGTTCTAATATATGAAATTGCTCTAACGTTTGAAGTTAACGTAAAAATTAGGAATGTAATTATTACAAGAGAAAGTTTATTATTTAAATGAAAGGAATTTTCAATTTATTTTCAACATGAAATATTTTTGCAACTAGATGATTTGGACTTTGGGCAGTAAAGTGACTTATGAAAATCAAAGGGAAATTGAACATTTTAAGAAGTTTTACGCCGTTCCGCTAGTAATGACTTAAAATTTCTCATACAATTTACCCAAGTTTTAAAACCAAGCCATTCTAATTAAAATTCCACCAATTCAACTTAACCTTTGATATACACGGTAATTGAAAATTGTAAAACGATAAAACCTAAATATTAAATATTTCCTTAAATTTGAAAATTTACTTACACGTAAATGAATGTAAATAATAAAAAGTTACTGTAAATCCCGAGTTACTCACTCAAAAATCTGAATTTAGACTTTTGCAAACCTAACAAACATAACTTATTAAATTAATTTAATTCTATTTTAATCAAAAGTACCTATAAAACAGGTAAAATACAATTCCAACTCTAACTATAATTTATGTACCTAATGGTTCCAAATACATATAAATTTTAAATAACCTCGAAGTATTTTGTTCCAATGCCTTCTATTAAATTTATTTTCGCTTTTTAAATTTCCTAATAAATTTTAATGATAATTCCATTTGAGAAACTTATAATTAAAACTGTATAACTTATTGCCAAATAAATAACCAATGTTTTTAATTTGTAATACAAAAAGTTAAATAAATGACATTTAATTCCTATTAAATTGTTAACAATTATTTTACCAGACGTCCAAAAGTTTAATAATAAATAACGGTCGAAGCTTACATTTTTTAAAACTTGATCCGAAAAAATTTTCGTAAGCTGACACAATAAATAAGTGAATAAAAGATCAAAAATAAGAAACGTAAAAAGATTGATGGAAGGTATGGAACGGGATTGTAAATGGTAATGAACTAAATAACCAAAATTGTTTCTTACGAGTTTAACGTGGGAAAACCCAATAGTAAAAAGTTAACAAGAACATTCTGAAAATTTTGTAAGTTTAATCCTGTTTACAGGGTTTTAACTTTTACAAAGATGGACGTTTCACAGTATATAAAGACAAATTAGGACTTCAACCAAAATAAGTTGCTTAACTTGGTCAACGTTGGAAAGAACAAACGAAGTAGTAAAAACCATTGTCTTAAAACCCCTAAACAAACATAATTCAGATCCTAAGTTTTTAAATTGGATAAATTAAATTTAAGTTAGCTAAGTGTAATCGTTACAAATAATTTGTTCAGCCCCAAAATAAAAATAACGTTTACCAAAAGCGAAATCGGATAATTAAAGTAAATAAATTATTCATTATAATTTAATAAGTAAATTTGATACACCAGGTCAAATTTATTGAAATATTTTTAGCCAACTTGTTATAGATACAAAATTTGAAATGTAAAACAAAATTTAATAAAATCAATAACTAAGATTTAAAAATAATACAAATAGAATTAATTTAAGCAATTACAGCCTAACAATTATAGCAATCACATATGTTTGGAAACTAATTTCAAACATGTTAAATAAACAATTTAAACAATCAAATAATTAAAATGGAAATTCTAATATATGAACCACCAATGATTTTTGACATAAAAAGCTTTTTCCTTAAGGTAATCTTTCCTTATATGATACTAAGATAATCAAGAATCTATTTAATAAATTCTTAGAAACGTTTAACCATGTTACAAAAGTCTTATAAGCAAAGTGAAATAAGGTTTTGAAAGTCCTTTCACAGTTAAGTTGGATGTTACAATAGTTTGAACTTAGCGACCTTGCTTAACACAATCAACCAATTGATCGAAACCCAAGGATATGGCAATTTCATTAATAGAGGGAAAAGTACCATAAACAAAGAATGTTTCTGGATATTAACGAAATGAAAAACCTAATACATACCACTTTAATGAATAAATTACTTTCCCTTATACTAAACAACTTTAAAAAAGTACAGAATTAATGACTAAAACTTGTAATTTATAGAGTACATTTAAAATCTTTGAATAATTTTTGAGAACTCAATTAACCAAACGGCATCTTATGCTAACTAAAGAATAATCCAAATTAAAGTCACTTATTTAATAAAACTTTTAACAATTCGATATTGAATACCCAAGCTACCAAAACTAATATAATATACAAATCTTAGCCCTCCTTGCTTAAATAAAACACATAAGTTAAATAATTCATTTTTAATATCCAATTAATAAAAACCCAATTTCCCAGTTTTTTGAAAATTAATTATAAAATGAAACAAAAAAATTAAACATAAGATTTTAACGCAAAAGCTACCTCTTCATTAAAGAAATTTATCATAAAACAAATTCACCAATTTTTAAAAACAGCTTTCGAGGTAAATGAAAAACTTTTAAACCTAATTTTTTTCTTTAAATTAAAACCTAGTACACTATAGTTAAAAGTTACACACAAAAATTTAACAAAGATTCTGTTAAAACACAATAACTTTTCCATTAAGGTCCTAATATTCAATTGATTAAATAAACACCAAACTTATTGTCTCTAGAATAACAATCCAAAAGGTTTAAACAAGTTCTAAACCAATACAAAAGCAAAAATAAGTAACCGTAAAACTTTCCAATTCCCTTAATAAAACTTATTTAATTAACATAATTAATCCATAAATCAAATTAACAAAATGGAAATTTTAAGTATTCCAATTCATTGGAACTTAGAAATTTTGGCAATATAAAACCTTCAATGATGTTAATAAAGGGATACACAACAAAAATGGCCATAATATCCCAAAGAAACCTCCCTTTAAAACCCCTTTTTAAAAAAATTTTTAAACAAAAATTTAAAAAAAAAAAAATCCCAAAAAGGGGTTTTAATAAAAAATTTTTTTAAAAACCTTTTGGGTTTTAATTTAAAAAAGCGTTTAACCAAATTTGGGGAAACCGAAAATTTTTTAATTTTTGAGAAAAATTTCCCTTTCTGTTTAAACCCAATGAAATGGAAAGGAAAGGGTTTTTTTTAAAAAATTTTAAATTTTTGAAAAAAGGTTTTAAAAACCCTTTCAAATTAAACCTAAAGAAAATTTAATTTAAAAATTTCCCAAAATTTAGAAAAAAAAAATAAAATGCGTTTGCGTGCGTGTGCGTGTGCGATGTGTGTGTGCGTGTGCGTGTGCGTGTGCGTGTGCGTGTGCGTGTGCGTGTGCGCGTGCGAGTGCGTGTTCGAGTGCGTGTTGCGTGTTCGTGTGCGTATGCGTGTGTTAGTGCGTGTGCGTGTACGCGGGCTGGTTCGTGTGCGTGTGCGTGTGCGTGTGCGTGTGCGTGTGCGCGTGCGTGCGTGGTGCGTGTGCGTGTGCGTGTGCGTGCGTGTGCGTGTGCGTGTGCGTGTGCGTGTGCGTGTGCGTGTGCGTGTGCGTGCGCGTACGCGAGCGCGTGTGCGTGTGCGTGTACGTGTGCGTGTGCGTGTGCATGTGCGTGTGCGTATGCGTGTGAGTGTGCGTGTGCGTGTGAGCATGCGTGCGCGAGCGCGCGTGCGTTTGCGTGTACGTGTGCGAGTGCGTGTGCATGTGCGTGTGCGTGTTCGTGTGCGTGTGCTAGTATCCGCTGTAACTCCAGTGATCTAAATTCCGTTAGACGTTATAATAGATATTTTCTATTGAATCGGGCGGTTTTGGAATTTTTTGACGTTAGCATCTAGATGCGCAAAAAAAAGGGTGTTCGAATAATTGAGATATCTTCCAAAGACAATTTCAATTACTTTAAGCAATTTGGTGTTGGTAAAGGGGTAAGTAAATAATTTGCGCATTCGCGACAAATTATTAACAATTATTTAAAGTGTATCCAAATTGTACTAAACTTGTAAGTTCCATATATTTGCCAATTTTGTTTAACATTTGTCTGCTGTTAAAATAATTATTAAAAACTTAATAAAATCGGGTTAAAATTTAAACTAGGTTTCGTAGAAATTTTAGCAGAACTGTCCGCCCGTACCCATTGGGAATTCCTCTTATTGAGGTGTGGGTTTCCACCCGAGGGTTATATTTTTATTTTTGTTCCTTCTGGCATATTTTCGCTTTACCTAGAGCTCCACAGAAACAACGTAATTGCTGTGAAACTGGGAAGAAGTCTCAAAAAATCCTTTAAAACAACACAAGAATTATTTTAAGGATGTTTTACGTTACCTACATTATTTAAAATATTCTTAGGGAATTACCTTGGACTACGCAAACGAAAATGCAAAGAGTAGTATAGCTATGGCACTTCTGATCCACTTTTGTCGCTAGATTTGTCACCAGATTTGGAAAAAGTCACCAGAAAAGTTACTAGATTTCTAGGTTGGTAACATTGCCTATTTTAACAGGTAGCCGTTTCCTAAAACAGGGGGTCCGTTTCCCAAAACAGATAGCTGTTTCGCAACCGTTTCCCTCATACGAGAGAACAAAGACGATCCATTGTTCAGGTCGAAAATAGATTCCACATCTCAATTCTGAGAAATCAAGAACAAAGGGGGACCATTGTTCAAAGTCTATGCTTACAATTCTCAAGGCCACATGAAGGAACAAAGACGATCTATTGTTCCGCTATAATTTCTAAAAATAGATTGTTATCTCAATTCTAGGAAATCAAGAATAAAGGCGATCCATTGTCAACGCTTCAAAGCCCATGGTTGTAAGGCCACACGAGAGAACAAAGACGATCCATTGTTTTGGCTGAGTCATAGCTTCTGAAATTCTAGGAAATCAAGAACAAAGACGATGCATTGTTCAAGCCGTCGGATCAAAGTCTATGCTTACAATTTTCAAGGCCACTTGAGAGAACAATGACGATTCATTGTTCCGTTTTTCTAAAAATAGATTGTTATCTCAATTCTAGGAAATCAGTAACAAAGGCGATGCATTGTTCAAGCCGACGGTTCAAATTCTATTCTTACAATTTTCAAGGTCACACCTCTGAGAAATGAACAAAGACGATCCATTGTTCTGGTTGATTTATAAAAATAAATTGTTATCTAAATACACTTCGATTCTGAGAAATCAACTTTCAAGAACAAAGGAGATCCATTGTTCTAACCAACGATTTAAAGTTTATGCTTGTAAGGTCACACCTCTGAGAAATGAACAAAGACGATCCATTGTTCAGTTATTCTAGAAATAGATTGTTATCTCAATTCTAGGAAATCAAGAACAAAGGGGGTCCATTGTTCAAAGTCTATGCTTACAATTTTCAAGGTAAAAGAACAAAGACGATACATTGTTTTGGCTGAGTCGTAGCTCATGAAAAGGTGATCCGAACTTATCCGACCTTACCCGAACTTATCTCTATATAAGTAGATAAAGAACAGTCCCACGTCAGTCGATACATTGCAATCGACACAACAGTAAATTACCTAAAGTAAAAAGCAACTATTATTACTTAATCACCAGTGTGTGCATCATATTTTTACAATCCTGACTAGAAGTTTTATTGCAAACCGTTGTGAAGAGCAATTTGTTAAACGTAAAAAGCAACTATTATTACTTAATCACCAGTGTGTGCATCATATTTTTACAATCCTGACTAAAAGTTTTATTGTAAACCGTTGTGAAGAGCAATTTGTTAAACGTAAAAAGCAACTATTATTACTTAATCACCAGTGTGTGCATCATATTTTTACAATCCTGACTAAAAGTTTTATTGTAAACCGTTATGAAGAGCAATTTGTTAAAAGTAAAGAGTAACTATTATTGCTTAATTACCAGTCTGTGCATCATATTTTTATAATCGTGACTAGAACCGTTGTGAAGAGAAATTTGTTAAAAGTTCATTATTACGTGTGTGCTTCATATTGCTAGCTATGGGTATGCCAAGTAGTAGTGAGATGGTTAATTTAACAAGGCGTGTTGTTCCCTTATTGAAAACAAAAAAGGAATTTGCGAGGCACATCCGTATAGTTAACACCAATATCAAGCTATTGCAAGATATAGTTAAACATAAAATTTATTATGAGACCAATGAAAGTCTGCTTAAGCTTGAGAGCAATTTAGCATTGCTCAAGTGCTGTCTGGTTAGATTGAGACGGTTAAAGAACGCTTCAGAGAAAGTTGGTAGTGGAATTGTCAATAAAAAAGGTATGCATAAATTACGTTGGTACCCCCTGGACTCATGTTTTAATGGTAGGCTGCTTACAGGAATTATAATCAATATGTTAAACATTAAGGACCCTTTGATATTTTTACTAACACATATAATTGTTTTGCACGTAAGGTGAAATTAATGTTAAGGCAATCTATGCTAAAGGTAAATGTGGTCTTAGGCTGCAATTTCATGCAACCCCAAAATCATAATATTGAGTTGAAGACTTTTGCCACAAAAAATTGCGTTATTGATATTTCAACTAATATACGTGTCTGGTACAATGAAAACGTGTATGATAAGTTACGGATAAAATTAGAGGAGTTTTCCGAAAGGGATTCCGGTTGGGCAGTACATGAAGTCTTACATTTGAAAGTAAATATTAATAGCTATGTCCCATTTAGAGGTGGTTGTTCAACTTATGTTAAAGTTCCACGCTTCATAGAAGTAAAGCGTGCTGTTGTTAATGTTAAAAATAACGATGAGTTTTGCTTCCTGTGGGCCGTTGTTTCGGCCTTATATCCCGCGCAATATCATACGGAAAGGGTTCAAAGTTATCCTCATTTTCTAGACGTTTTGAATTTTGATTCAATTCACTTCCCCATTCATCTGGATGATGTAAAAAAATTTGAGAAACTAAACAACCTCGCAATTAATTTGTACTGCATAAATGGTAAAAAAAAAGTTGAACCATTTGTATTGAGTAATCAGCAAAGCGATAAAGAACGCATATATCTTTTAATACTTTCGATCGCGGATGACACTGTATACCATTTCACATGGATTAAAAATATGTCAGCTTTATTTTCAAAACAGATATCAAAGCATGGTCGTAAGAAAGTACGTTGTAACCGGTGTTTGAATCATTTTTCGTCTGATGTAGCTTTAGAAAAACATTTAACATATTGCAATCAACTTAATCAATGCTCTACTAGGCTGCCTACCGAAGCGAAAATGAATTTACAGTTCAAAAATTTCGCATTCCAAGAAAATGTGCCATTTGTCATTTATGCTGATTTAGAAAGCATTTTAGAGAAGTGTGCAAATGGTATCGAAGGTAATACTCTATTTCACTCCAAACACACACCTTTCAGCATTGCCTACTATTTGAAGTGTTCATATGATGATTCTTTATCCCGATTTAGTCTTTATAGAGGAAAGGATTGCATTCAATGGTTTGTTAACGAGCTTCAAAGTATTGCACATTGGGCTACCGAAATAATCAATCAAATAATTCCTATGGGTACTTTAAGTCTGTCAGGTTGAGCAATTTGAAAGCGCCACGAAAACCATTTACTAATTCTGATATAAAAGTTAGAGACCATAATCATCTTACAGGAGCATTTCGAGGAGCAGCGCACCAGGCATGTAACCTAAACTATACAGACTTCCACATTTTGCCAGTTGTATTCCATAATTTATCAGGTTATGATTCTCATTTCATCATTAAGGAATTGGCTACTGTTCCCGGTTTGATTTCACTGCTACCCATAAACGAAGGTAACGGAAAGCACCAAAATTAAGTTTAGATTTATTGACTCTTTCAGATTTATGAACAGTAGTATTGAAAAGTTGTCAGACTATTTGGAGGATAGTAAAAAAATTATTTCCCGCGCTAGTTGCAACAATGATGAGGAATTTTCTCTAGTAGTTTGCAAAGGTGTGTTTCTTTATTAGTATATTGATACGTGGGATAAATTAAACGAGACCACGCTCCCGCCCAAAGAAGCATTTTTCAGTCACCTTAATAATGAGGGAATCAGTGATGAGAGTTTTGCGCATGCGGTTAACGTGTGGAACAAATTTAGTATTAAATCGTTAAGGGAATACTCGGATTTGTATCTAAAAACAGATGTTCTACTTTTAGCAGATATTTTCGAGAACTTTTGGCAAGCTTGTTTAAGTACTTACGACCTTGATCCTCTGCACTATTATACAGCTCCCGGTTTAGCATTCGATGCTATGCTTAAAATTACACAAGTAAAGTTAGAATTATTTACAGACATTGATATGTTAATGTTTATTGAAAGAGGGATTAGAGGTAGTGTAGCTCAATGTTCAAATCGGTATGCTAAAGCTAACAATAAGTACATGGGAGAAAAATTTGATCCCACCTCCGAAAGTGTGTATTTAATGTACGACGTGAATAATTTATATGGAGCCGCCATGTCAGAATTTCTACCATTTGGCGATTTTTCTTTTGTTGATGAAGCTAATTTTGAAAGTTTAGATTTAATAAACCATCCTGATGATTCGGAAATTGGTTGTATAGTCGAGTGTGATTTAGACTATCCTACAGAATTACATGAGAGTCACAGTGATCTACCGCTGGCACCCAAACATATGGTTCCACCCACGTCCGATTCCAAAATGAAAAAATTACTGCTTACCTTGTATCCAAAACGTAATTATGTAATTCATTACAGAAATTTAAAGGTATATTTAAAATAGGGATTGAAGTTGGTAAAAGTACACCGTATATTACGTTTTAAACAGTCCCCGTGGTTAAAAAAATATATAGATTTAAATACAGCCATGCGTCAGCAATCTCAAAATGAATTCGATAAAAATTTCTATAAATTAATGATTAATAGTGTTTTCGGGAAGCTGATGGAAAATGAACGTAAACATAAGGATATACGGTTAGTAACGAAATGGGAGGGTCGCTATGGTGCTCGTGCTTACATATCAAAACCAAATTTTCACAGTTGTACAATATTTGACAATGATATGCCTATCATTCAAATGAATAAGCTTGAAGTATATTTCAATAAACCTATATATGCAGGATTCAGTGTTTTAGACGTTTCAAAAACTTTTTTATATAATTTTCATTACGGTTACACGCTACCCAAGTTCCATAATAGTGCTAAGCTCTTGTACACGGATACGGATAGTCTCATATACGCCTTTTCGGTTCCCGACATCTATGAATGTATTAAAATCGTGGCAAAATTATGGCTGAATTTGTAGGACTTCGTGCAAACATGTATGCTTACACGGTTGATGAAAAGGTTGTAAAAAAAAATCAAAGGGTTCTACCCGCGCAAGCGTCAAATAGATTACGATAAACGATAATAAACATGTTTTGTTTGATTGTGGCGTAATAAGGCGCTATCAACATCTCATAAGATCAAAGAAACATGATGTGTTTACCATTAAACAAATTAAAGTCATACTCAATCCTTATGACGATAAACGCTTAGTAAATTTTGATTTCACTGATACTAGACCTTGGGGGTACAACTTTAAGTAAACAATGTGATCAAATCTACAGAAAGTACCTGAAGTGTTCTTTGACCTCTCCTGAAAACTATACATTTATATTGAATATATTGCAACATATTGTTATTCCCGATGAGTGTTTTAACTGGTGTAAACTCAAAGTGTGCAAATGAAGTAATTATTAAGACATTATTTGATAAAAAAAATAGCTTAGACAATACCATTAAAAGTTTTACGAACTTGTGTACCGATAAAGGTTCATTAACCTCTAATGATGTAGATAGGATTTGACTTGAATTTACCTTAAAATGTACATATGCAAGTTATTATGGGGTGATTCATTGTGTACAAATGTTAGCGTACAAAATATTGTTTATAATGACACTTTCTCTAAGTGAATGTATCGAGACAGCAGCGTATTATGCTAATTACAAGTGCCTCGCTATTGAAGTATTATTAACACAAAACATTGCATATAAGTTTCAACCATGGGAAAATGAGGGGCACCACAAAATTGGATTTTGGAAAACATTGAGAAAGGTGATTCATGCCTGGGATGGAGATGTGGACCAGATTCGCGAATATGGCCGTCTAGTAATTTAAACGATTATAGAAATACTTTAGGTTTACTATATCAGATGATGTAATATTTAAATAAATACAATTATAATTTTTTATGTGGTTTTAATTTATCTAAAAGTTACAAACCCTATAGCTATATTATAAAACTAAATCGTCTTTATTGATCCATGATCTTTCATCCAATCTCCACCATTTTACGAATAACTTATTATTCTTGGAGCGAAGCACTTTTTTCACAAGGTACACATCCGGATACTTTGTTTTCTGTAATTCGTGTTCATAAAAGCCTCCCAGTACAGGTGATCCTTTCATGTCCTCCAACATATAGGTGGTTGGGTTAGTAATGCAAACTGTCACAATTTTGAATAGTTCACTTGATCAATTGGGGGTGTATCCTTTAGCGAAAATATTTTTAAACTTACTGATTCGTACTATGTCACCCACACAATAACGATTCCTATCAACTGTTTTTATGTGAGTGTAAGCCTCTAGCTTTGTATGATTACCGACATCTTTGGGTTTCATTCCTGTAGTACTATGCTTACGATTGTTATAATCCATCGTTACGGTGTCAATTGTATCAATCCATTTATATTTACCCTGTAGGCTGAATGACTTGTATAGAGCAGACTTAACAGTCCTGATCACTCGTTCCGCAATTGCTGCCTTCTTTGTGCTATAGGTGGAGTAATGGTTGACTCCATAACGCTGCATTAGTTTAGTGAAATGGTCATTGTAGAATTCTTTTCCTGCATCTGTCTGCAAATTGGAAGGTTTCCGGCCCGTTTTGAAGATTGTCTGCATGGCTTTGGCAACTTCCAAGCCCGTTTTCGTTTTTAATCCTTTGGTCCACAAGTATTTCGAAAAACAGTCAATAACTACTAAAATATACTTGTAGCCCTTATTTTGTTTGGCATATGTGTTAAATTCGGCTAAATCTGCTTGCCAGAGGTCATCATATCCCTTAATTATTGTACGCCTTCGTTTAAAATTTTTTCTTGCGGGTTTGTGCAATTCATTGACGAGTTGTAATTTGGACATGGTACTAATCTATCCACAATTTCTTTAAGTTGACGTAGTTTGTCCTCCAACACTAGATAAGCGTTAAAGTTTCCTTTAACAGCTTTCTGAACTGCTTGCAGACAAAAATCAAGGTATCCTTTACTTATAGCATCACCATCTTCTTCCGGATCCGCCAACTGTGTCAAACGGTTTCCATCCAAATTCAACCTTGTTGATAAATAGTATTGCTTGGTGATGACATCTTGAGGATTTCTGGGGTTGGCAACATTGCTGAGTCTCTTATTCTCGATATCGAATTGATTATCATCAATAAGTTGAAACTGAGGGGTTAATTTCTTAAATTGATACTGGGCATGTGACCGTCCAAATTTATCAAGGGGCATTTTAGTTATGGTATGTCGACATTAATGCATTCTGATTTATATTCTTCAGAAAACTAGTGTTTGGTCTTTCAATGTATCCATCTTCATACAATTCCTCTACACTTGATATTATATCATTTACGACAACTGTGTTTCCAGCCAATTTTTCCGCCCACAATACTTCTAGAACACGAATTAGTTCATGTACGTCATTCCAATACTTACATTCAATCGGTCTGTTTGTTAATTCCTTAAAAAACATAGCTCCACCTCCCTGAGTTGTGGGTGATGACAGCAAGGGTTTAATTATTTGTGTATACTTTTTGCTACGGCTTCCTCTAATCTGTCCACTTACATCATAATCTCGCCTTGCAACATTCGTAGCTACTAAAATACGTTTATAATTCTTTCTATCCTTTGAATTTACTAGATTTAAATCGGGTTCATTCATAATAAGCAGACCATATAAACCTGGAGTTCCTTTATACGTGACACCATTGATGATCATATCCTTTCCTTTAATTGTGATGGGAGTATTACCAATTGTCCATTTGTCTGTTTTTGCGTCGTAGTGGATTCCATAAGTGTGATCAATAGCACCTTCAAGATCCCTCATAATACGTTCAACATATATACGAGGTAATTCGTGGTACTGCTCGAGAAATTCTTTAGAAATGGGTTCATTACAGGAATCACCTGCGATACTAAGAGGTTTTTCTTCCTCGGCAGTAATCTCTCCTACGACAGATGTTTCTAGCAAAGGTGGTGTACGAGGAGGGATTTATTTGAAAATACGGAAGCTGGGCTAGGGGGCTTGTAGCACTCTTCCTTGGTGAAACGAAGCGTGGCGGGCTAGTAGTAGCATGCTTTCTTCGAAATATGAACAAAGGCGGGTTTTTGGGTTTAACGTCAAGGGACTCCTTCTCGGGTGTTTTTTTATCAGGATGCATTTTATTCGCTATTTCAATTAGAGGTTCTATTAGAGGTTTATAAGTACTTTCAAACGTTCTTTCATTATCAATGCGGGCAGTTTTATGACTGTTGTATTTCTGCTGTATTATTTTACGAGCCTGAATAATTTTTCGCTTTAATATCATCTCCTTATTATCCATTGTAGCAAAATTGGCTGTTAATACCTAAAGAGATGAGTAACTACTAAACCACTGAACGCAGATTAAGGCATTATATATTCATCAAACCTTTTCCTATAGCGACCATTATTGACTTCAGCATCCTTATTTATGACTATGAACCCAAACGGATCTATCCAGCACTTTGAACACATATCCCGAAACAATCTCATGCTTATGGTGGGGCTTACATGATCCTCATACACATGTTTTAGGTTTAATTCATCTTGCTCAAATAATATAATTAGATTCGCATTGTCACGAATTAATTGCTTTGGAATTTTACTGTAAGTTTGACCCAAATAGAAACAATCAATATCGTTATGTCTACCCATAAAAAAATATGCCCTTACGTTATTTTGCTATTCACAGGCGATATCATCAAAGATAAAGATAGAGTTTGCTTCTGCACAATTCGGCTCAATCACATCTTGATTATCACTGTACCTATATCCCTTATCGGAAGTAGGATTTCCTGTAAAGGTTTGTACTTGTTTTGATTTAATGACTTGGAGTATACGTATACATGTTTAAATTTCACACCATTTTTCTCAGTAAGCAAACTAATCATTGCGTTTGTTTTGCCGCAGTTGGAGGGGCCACATATAATGCCACGTATACTATTAGGAAGTAAATCGCCATGTTTTGAAGTACCAGACTTTTCATCAAAGTCGTGATTTTGAATTGGTAGTTTTTGTTTCTGCGCAACTATTTTCATCTTTGATGGATGAAATGAAACTAAACGAATAATTACAACATTTTTATTTATATAATACAGATTATAATTTTTTCACTTCTCCGGTGAGTGGGTTGTACTGCACAATAGCATCGTGGAGAATAAGACCATAGGTAACGATTCCATTATCGAAAGGTGTTAGTGTTCCCATTTCCAATTTGATGTCTACTGTTGAGTTTTTTAAGGATTCATTCTGTTTAGAACAGTCCATTACAAATACTGGACATGACTTGAATTCGGTGTAGTTGAATAACGCATGTGTATTATCTTCATCATAGTAGTCACATCGGAAGTTCAAAAAATTGCGATAGGCAGGTATGTATTGGCTAGAACTGAAGTTCAAATGCATTGCTTCATAGGGATAATACTCGGAATTCAGATGTACTTTAAGGTTCCTGATGTTAATGTGATCAAAATTTCCAGCTCTTGCAGACTTTTACCTTTTTGGAATGCAACAATCATCCAGCGCGGTTTTTCCAGTTGCGTTGACGTTTTTATTGGCCATATATCAGAGGTTTCTTGTTTTAAAGCAGGTAATTCATATAACTCCCATTGACGAAATGGAACAGTAACAATAGAATTCTTATTTATTCCTTCAAACAAGTCCAGTTTCGCGGCATCACTAAGGGTTAAGTGTGGTACTTTCCATTGAATTTTATTTAGGGTTATTTCCACATCAACGTCACCATAGTAGCAGTTTGTATCGCTTCTGGATCGAATTAAAATCAACTCTTGACGCATATTCACGATCACTTGACGATAATCCTTCATTATTCCAAATATGTGGTTCAATGGTATGCATACTGTAAAGGATTTTTCGCCATTTCCCTCATCGAATTCTACTTGTAATGGTTCCTCATTCTTTGGTGAGCACCCCAAATGGCTTAATGCTTTGCTCTTGCTTGTCGTATAACTAACTCATAACGAATCTCTTCGAAAAGGAAGTTGGGGAAATTATTGGTTAAGTTGCATGATTTTCCTTCATCTTCTTTCTTCAGCTTACCTTCTATGTACAGAAAACTATCATAAGTAGCTGTAATTAGATCCTGACTTTGAATTAAAATGCGTATTTCTTCGGAAGGTCCATACTTAGAAGAGCCATACGGAAGATAGGTGTGAATATCTGATTTAATTATAGCATCATCAAAATGTACGTTTTGAAAGATGTTTAATGATTCGGTCATTGTGTAGATGTTAACCACAATGAGGGTTGATGAGTAATTAAAGATTTACTACAGGATGATATCTTTTATATAAATTTCTTCTCAAACCTTTAAATTAATTGTTATTAATTATGCCTTTTACAGTTTGTTTACTTCATATTTTTCAAGAAGGCACTATAAATACTTTCATTGTTATACAAAGAAAATCCCTTGTTCACATTACATATTATATTTTAAATTACATGCACACTTATGAATGCAAACCTATTGTTATTTATAGCGAAACCTTTTTCTTCATAACACATTTTCATTAAAGTCTAAGTATTATATTACTAATTATGCAATGTAGTTTTGGCAAGTTTTAAAGTGATTAAAAATAATTTTAAATAATGCGGATGCATTATGTGTTCTATACAAAGAAAGTCTTTATTAGCTTGAATTTTTTTACACATTCCTACAAATTTTTAAGAATGCAAATGCATTATTAACAAAGAAAACCCATTGTTCAATAAAACATTGACTTTTTCCGCACTACATATTTTAGATAAATACAAATGCATTCAGCTTCACGTGTGTAAGCGGAACATATCATTGTGCAAAAGAGATAGACATACAAGTAAACTTCATTCAACAAATTTAACATTTCTTAGAGATACATTAATTCTATTAAAATGTACGCTTTGAAACACGTTTAATGGTTTGGTCACTCAGAACTTTCAATCCAATTGATGTTAAAAGTATTTCTCTGCAGATGTTAACTGCAATGAGGGTTGATTGGGTCTTTTGTATGAAGATGGAATTGTCCTGTGATTAATTCGCAGACCCATGTTCTTTTAGTTCTAAGCGTACCGTGAGTGGTTCACTTTCACCAAAGTATATTAACTCACCCTTTTGATTTGTCAATTTGATTGTTATATTACTGATTATGTCTGTGTTTATTTCTAAATATTGAGTGTTGGTTGGAACTTTATCCAAACGATAGCCCGAGGGCACGGAAACGTCAATTTCGTATATTACCTTTGCAGGTTTACCGTTTCGATGAGATCCCTTTATGATGTTGCACTCCACATGCAGACTAGTGTGTTTAGTTATTTGGATGTCTAACGCAGATGTGTGTAAGATATTCTCTTTTAATATTCTAGGCTCAAACCCGAGCATGCGGCCAATGCTACTCTCTTTAGTAAAATCGATCTCAAGTGAACTGTTTATCTCACACTTAAGCGTATTGTTGTTTGCCCTAATGAAAAATTTTTCTGTGGGTATCTTTGATTTCAAGTAATCACTAATTTCATCTAACTCATAGGCAACGTGTGGAATATTAATCACTCGCAAATGAGATGAATTTGTTCTAAAATAAAATCTATCGTTGCCCGTTTAAATATTTCTAATGCTGTTGCACCCGTAAAATCCCACCAATCCAACAACATATTTCTTCTCCAAATCTAGCTATGTTACCAACACCTTCTAAACTGAATGTTATTGGCATAACTGAGAAAATTTAAGGTTATGTCGATTATTAATATAGAAATTGTAGGCATAGGTGCCCGCAAATAATGCTATTAAATTCCTGATCTTGATTGTAATTATAATAAATTTTACATCCCCGAAAGTAATTAATCACTTCAACTGGTGGTCGAAGATTACCGAAACTATCGTAATACCATACCTCTTCACCACGTTTTTTGTAGCAAACCCAATGTGTACCCGGTCCGCTCTGACCATCTAAGTTGATGATTCCAGATTCATTTTTCCGTGGTAATTTAGGCAGGTTATCTCTCATAAAATACCCCTAAAGTATGGTACATCTTTTATGTATTTCTTTAAATCAATATCTGTTAACGCTCTTTCGGGTAATCTACTCAGTTTTTTGGAAACGGTTTTAAGTATAATGCATCACCAGATTTGTATGGTTTTAGATAAAATGCGCCACCAGCGATAGATTCCATCATGCGATTATGGCGCGATGTCTCCTCTTGCATTTTTTACATCATTGACCGCTTTGGCAATTCCCGATGCGCCGCCAGCTAAAGCACCGATTGCTGATAATCCTGCGAATAACGGAATAAGAAATGGTAAAACACCTCCTTGTTTAGGTAAGGGAATTACTCTAGGAACTTTAATGTTTTTCTTTCCCCCCAACCTTTTTACTACACGTTTTGCCGTTGACAGTGCTGACTTTATTGTGTCGGTGAAATCTTCGTTAGCTCTCATTTCTTTAGCTATTGTTTTCCGTACATGCAATAAACTTTCACCGTTCTTCTTCTTGGACCGACGTTTAAACCCCATTCCAAATTTTCTCTTTGCCTTCATGGTGGTACCGACAGCTAAAGCTGCAGCTCGTTCACCTAATGTTGCGTCTGCCGATTTAAAGCGTTTCCAAGCTTTTTCTTCTAAAATTGTATCTGCTCTATGTCGACTTTCTAAATCTTGGTAGCTTCTATAACTGATATCATGGAGTTTGCACTGCGCATCTAATTGATTAATACCGGGGTCACCGCGTGCTAGTCGTTTCTCTAATTTTGTACCGGGACCACAATACTAGTAACCGGGTAAATGCAATTCCACCGGTAGTTTATTGATTAGTGTATTAACTAAACCACCTGCACTCTTCCGCTTCTTACCTATCATTGTTCACCTTGAGGGATAGGGTAGGGTATTTATACCTAAAATCGTGTAAAACTTTATTTTTTAGTAAATGCTATCCATTAGATAAGCAGGGCGATAGTACAATATTTCCATTAAGCATACAGTGTTATGCGAATTAATATTATATTTGGCATTTATAACATCATGAATATCTTTATAAATGTCGTCATCACCGAATTCCTTCTCACGAAAACAACGGTAGTCAACCACTGGTCGTATGAATTTTTCATAGAAACTCACCAGATTGTAAGATTCAAGAAATTCCAATCTATAGCTTATTATATCCTTCAAATCGAATAGTTCCTCTATGTTATGGGCATTGAATGTACACGAACAACAGTTGTAGTTTTCTATCATAACAGTTTTCAAAATTCTCTCATATCCTTTAATCAATTCCCAATTGTAATAAATACCGAGATTGCTAGATAGAGATTCGTAATCTTGCTCATGTATTATATCCTGCTCGTTTACATGTGACCAATCAATTTGGCTTTCAATTTCTTGGGATCGGGGAAATTGTATTTCTACATATGAATACCATCTTAGAAGTTCATTCCATACCTTCATGTCTAATACCACGCTGTTGCCACATCCCATACGCACTACTGGTGCAAGGTTAAGGTGTGTACTGTACCCAATTTCATTATGCGTATCGTTCGATAGTTCATAGGGAGCACAATCTATTAAGTATTTATTAGCTGCCTGTTTATACACCTCAGCCCTATGTTGAAATGATGATGACCAATCGGAGTAACCTTCATCTTGCTTCTCTTCAGTTTTGCTACTACTACTACCATCACTATTTTGACAGCATGAACAACAAAATGTTAAATTATTACTCATATTGTTACTACACGAAGTATCCAGGAGTGATTTTATTGCTTTTTTCATGACTTTACTTGTCCACAACCGCACTACGACTAAACACTACGAAATGAGCATTTTTTACATGTGGTTGGAGGAATGTTATATGATTCAACAAAGGTATTACAAAATGTTAAGTACCATAATATGTGTATTTACTTAAATCAATTTTTTATCTGTATATTGAGGTTAATAAAGTCTTATAAAAAAACGTTTTACTTGTTAGATGACCTAATCAGTCTGAACAATGCATCGTCTTTGTTTTCGGAATTTTAGAAGCTATGACTCAGCCAAAACAATGGATCGTCTTTGTTCTTTCGTGTGACCTTGAATATTGTAAGCATAGAATTTGAACCGTTGGCTTGAACAATGCATCGTATTTGTTCTTGATTTCCTAGAATTGAGATAACAATCTATTTCTAGAGTAACTGAACAATGGATCGTCTTTGCTCATTTCTCAGAGGTGTGACCTTACAAGCATAAACTTTAAATCGTTGGTTAGAACAATGGATCTCCTTTGTTCTTGAAAGTGGATTTCTCAGAATCGAAGTGTATCTAGATAACAATCTATTTTTATAAATCCACCAGAACAATGGATCGTCTTTGTTCATTTCTCAGAGGTGTGACCTTGAAAATTGTAAGAATAGACTTTGAACCGTCGGCTTGAACAATGCATCGCCTTTGTTATTGATTTCCTAGAATTGAGATAACAATCTATTTTTAGAATAACGGAACAATGAATCGTCATTGTTCTCTCAAGTGGCCTTGAAAATAGTAAGCATAGACTTTGATCCGACGGCTTAAACAATGCATCGTCTTTGTTCTTGATTTCCTAGAATTTCAGAAGCTATGACTCTGCCAAAACAATGGATCGTCTTTGTTCTCTCGTGTGGCCTTACAAGCATAGACTTTGAAGCGTTGACAATGGATCGCCTTTATTCTTGATTTCCTAGAATTGAGATAACAATCTATTTTTAGAAATTATAGCGAAACAATAGATCGTCTTTGTTCCTTCATGTGGCCTTGAAAATTGTAAGCATAGACTTTGAACAATGGGCCCCCTTTGTTCTTGATTTCTCAGAATTGAGATTTGGAATCTATTTTCGACCTGAACAATGGATCGTCTTTGTTCTCTCGTATGGGGGAAACGGTTGCGAAACAGCTATCTGTTTTGGGAAACGGACCCCCTGTTTTAGGAAACGGCTACCTGTTTTTAGGAAACGGCCACCTGTTTAGGGAAACGGCCACCTATTTAGGGCACTTGGGGGGCGTGGCATTGCTTGAAACATGCATAGACTTGCTTGAGACCGAGGGCAATGACTTTGAAGAATCTGCAATTGACGTGGACAATCAAAAATCTAGTAACTGTTCTAGTGACTTTTCTAGTTACTTGCCTTGAAGCGTGACCTTGAAGAGGCAGTGTTACGAACCTAACACATGGCCTTTACTTAGCAGGGTTGCTACCCCTTGAAATAGGCAATGTTACCAACCTAGAAATCTAGTAACTTTTCTGGTGACTTTTTCCAAATCTGGTGACAAATCTAGTGACAAAAGTGGATCAGAAGTGCCATAGCTATACTACTACTGCGAAGGTATGGGAATTCCAATAAGAAACGCCCTCATTTTCGCCTACGATCAGGTTTTTTAGTACAGGATAAAAAGGACCTTAGCTACGTGGTACGTAAATTGAAAAGGAGTACTACAAAGCAGGTCTAGAAATCAATTTTGGCAAGGCAAAGTATCTAACAACGGAACTAGATCTTGATGATCTAGAAATCGAGAATAACTTACAATTATCTGGTGTATAGAAATCTAATACCGAGGTTTTAAGATCACGAAGACTGCTACTACAGAAAAAGAAATAAAAAATAGACCAGGACAAGCTAGGTTATCAGTTAGGCAACTCCACCCAATAATATGGAATATACAATACCAATAGTATGGAGCATATTGTCATATGAACCTGAAATTTGGGTCACTAACAAAAAAACACAGAGCAAGATATCAGTTGTCGAAATGGACTACTGGCGAAGATGCTGCAATGTAAGTAGGATGAATCGAGTACCAAATCAGTAAATAAAGAGAATGATGAATGTAGAATAAGATATCATGACTTATATTGTTTGGTACGAAGATCAGGAAGAAATTCATGGACAAAAAGAGTTACCGAGTGGAGCCCAACAGGTAGATGTAAAAGAAGGAAGGCCTAGAACATCTTGGCGGGATGAAATATTGGAAAACGAAATCTCCAAGAGGGTGATTGGAAGATAGAACAAATTGATAGCTTTGGTTGAAAGAAGGAAGACATTGACAACTGTATAAAATGCCTCTACATGATGATGATGTAAAATCGGGCGCCTCTAGAATTCTTTTTTAAATTTAGCATTTAGGGTGGATGTACCAATGAATGAATATTTAAGAATTTTTGAACTAAAGTTCGCTTGCAAAAAATTAGCGGTATATTGTTGTGAAGTTATTTGATTTGAAGTGTAGTTGAAGATATTGTGTACTAATAGAAACAACATGTCTTACGTAACTTTTTTAATTAATAGTATTAACCAACCATTGAAATTATTAGAATTTTTGCAAAACGAGTTCATATATATCATTAAAATAGACATTTGAATATAACCCATTAATGGCCAAAGAATCGAAAACGAAACATTCTCAACTCATTAATTTTTTGAAATTCTTCCTGTTTAATAAAATTTTGGATTTCAGACCGTAACCTAGGAGTTTCATAGCGTCCTACTTGTATAGGCAATGGTAAATTTGAAAATAAGCAATGCATAAAATAGTGCAATAAACATTTCAAATTTCGTCACTCTATGTGGGTCTTTTTTGAGCAAGCATAATAAATTATAAATTATTTTACAATCACTTATTACAATACTAATTATAGTTTGTTGAAAGATATCCCATACCTAGAATGTGAAACATTGTTTTATAAAATTTTATGACCCCTTTTACTAAATCTTTCGTTTACGTTACTTTGGCATGATTCATGAACAACTTGCGCTTGTAAATCAACAAAGCGCGTAGTTGGTTATATATTGTTAAAAATCGAATAATTGTCATTAGTGTGACTTGTGTGTTAGTGAGTTATTAATTTACAGAGAATCAATATGTCTAAAAAGTAAAACATAAAAGATATTTTTCTACGTTTATTCCACATTTAATCAAATTCCCGACTGAGAAAGTCCTTTCAGCATTATGTATATTTTTTTGGTTTCGATTATCTCCAACCCAAGATTCATTAAAGTTTAATAACATTTTAACTACTGCTATCACGTATGCAATTGCATGTAAATTTTCTAAAACTATTTTTCCTACATGTTCTGCAGCTGCCAATACCGATATTAGTCCAGTAAATACATAATTTTAGATTTCAAAATTCATGGTAGTTCTGGATATATACTTGTTTTATGTTTTTTAGGTCGCTGAATTCGAATTTCCAATTGCCCAACAAAAGTTTCCCCAATCTCAATCCGCCAATGTTTACTTCATGAAGCCGGGAAAAGGCAAAGTTAAAAATTTGGATTCAGCGACCCAAAAAACATAAAGTAAGCCTATTTCCAGAACTACCATGAATTTTTCAAGCTAACGTCCTCATATGATCTCTATTGCCTGCACTATATACACTTATTTGTATTTGACAATTTTGTATATTCTGAATATGAAATGGAGGAACCTCTTTCAATTCAAGAACTGCAAGCAATACTAGAGACCGATTCGGATCTAGAAGAACCAGATGGAATAGATGCCATGTACATAGGTTGAAAGTCCATAAGTGGTCGAAGCATCTACTAGCAGGGGTAAACAATTTTTCTTCAATGGAACAAATACAATTAAATGCTAGTGGAAAAACGCCTTTGGAAGTATTTGCTTTATTTTATACGCTGCTGTATTGCGTAAAACGGTCTGTTACAGCTTTAAATATGTCCAGGGCGTCCATAGACAGGATTTCAAGTTTTCTGCAGTTGAGTTACAAACGTTTATTGGAATTTTAATACTAACTGGGTGTCATACACTTCCGGCTTGAGATATGTGTTGGTGAAAAAACTTGCGTAATAGTGTGGAACTAGTAAGAGAATGTATGAGTCGAAAGAAATTCCGCAATATCAATTTGCATGTGCCCGATAACAATAACTTTGAAAAAATGAGAAATTTGCAAAATTACGTCCATTATTTTCTATGATGAATAAACAATATTTACAATTTGAAATTTTCACCTTAGGTCTATTAATAGATGAACAAATTATTCCATATTCTGGACGGCACTCTGCAAAGATGTTCATGTAAGGAAAACCGGTACGCTTTGGGTTTAAAATCTGGTTTCTGTGCTATCTCGACTAATTTATACCTTATGGTGGTGCAAAACCTGAGGGACAGAAGTTCGAATTCACTGTAGGTACGCAAGTAGTTTTAAATATTCTTGCTGTGTTACCTGAACCTGTTAAATAATTGTAAAAGTCAAAAGCAGCATTTACATCAATAACAAATTTGAAAACCTACTCATAAATTGTAAACAGTAACAAACCGTCGCTGTTTAAATTCTCATCTAAGCAGTTCGAAAGTTAAAAACAGAGGCACTACTTATCAATAAATTAATACTGCAATCAATAAAAATTATCTTAGAATCAAAGAGTTTAAACAGAATTTGAAAGACTGTGTTTTGTTTAATAGAAGCTACAAGTGTAAAAGTAAAAGTAGGACCAATAGTGACTATTTATTAGGGCGCACTCAAAAAATTTTTACACAAAATTAATTATAAATTGTTATAATCGATTTTGATCGGGTAAAAACCTGGATATATTAGGATATCTAAGTCTTATAACAATTATAAAATCAGAAATATACAATAAAATTTGCAAATCATTCTGAAATTGATATTGATTTACCCATGGGAGAGAACCTAAGGGAAGCAAAATTGACCAAGACCATCTTAATAATTCCTTGTTTGAATTCTTATTCAAAGATTGAATATATTAATACACCGGGGAACGCGAAAAGTATAAACGAATTTTTAGGAGTGGCAACGATATAGTCTTGATTTAACATCAACGCAGAACTGTTTATGACTTTGTGTGGCCATTTGGATATGTCAACAAAAATTTTAAATAATTTCAAACTAAAAATGTATTAGTGATTGTTTATTATTGTTAAAAGTACCTAAATGTTATATAACGAAATTTGACCGATTAATGAATCATATTCTGTTAAAGCATTCAATTTAAACGAGTGATTTTGGGTGCTGAATCTACATCATTTAAAGGAAACAATAATTTACCCGGTATATTAATAACTATGAATGCAGCTGAACAAATGGTGTGAATAACTGAAAATTCAACATTGTTAAAATTGTGTTTAACGTAAGCAATAGAAGGTAAGCTAAAATTTAAACAATTTATTTAACTGTAAATTGAAATCAGACAGTATTGGAATTTAAATAGTGAAACTAAAATGTGCTTAATTTTTTTCCCATATCAGTAAGCGAACACAGGTACACAAATTAGTGATTAAAAAGTCATGTGTGGCTTAATCACCGGGAGGGATAGAAATTGGTTAGTCAAGAATCAATTAAGTTGAAGCAGATTGTAACGAATTTTTAAAGCACCTTGGTTTGAGAGTATACTACGACTGTGTGTAAACCGCGTGCATTCAATAAGAGGTACCTAATATTGGATTACATATTGTCAATTAAATCAGAGGTTTTTATTTTTATTGCATAATTTTTAGATCTCTCAACGGTTACGTAATGAGATTAAATTTAAATTTCAATTACTTTATGAAAGATTTACTTGATTAGGTGAATTAAGTGAGTGTCGGAGCTTAACCACTGAATGATTATGCATATTAAGTTAATAGCTAGATGTAGGAGTGTTAGGGTTTATTTGAGATTTGCAATGATCATGTTGATAACATCATAAAAATAAATTAAGCTTGTATTGTTTAGTTTGAAACTGTGGTAAAATGAGTTTACCCTTGTGATCATTCATTTGATTTTATACAAAGATAGGAAATACCACTATTACATTAAAGTTGGAAAAGATTCGCGTGATCCAGCACAGTTAATAGTTCATTCATTCAATACTGATTAAAAATTCCAGCTGTATTAATTCAATTAATTGTGACGTTGATATCCTGACGTAATTGGCACTTAGGAGAAAAAATTAAATTACAAGCGTTTATTACCCTTCATAAATTCATTGTTTACTGGAGTGACCAATAAGTAATGTTAACAACAAAATTAGTTATTGTCCTTAGAAGTAACATACTTTAGCACATTCGTTGTGTAAATAATTAATTACAAATTGATTCAGTTACTTTGATCAACTGATATTTGAATTTAAGACTATGATTTATTGTTTAGTGATAAATGAAATAAAATTAAAAGGTTAAACGTTAACACTACATAAACCGATATCTTGGGTGACCTCATAATATTACTATACGGAGAAACAAATTAAGAGGTTGATTGCATTTAAAGTTAACATATTATTGATAATTCATATTTAAGCTGGTTTACATAAGGTGATATTGAAAAACTCGATTCACAATTTAAATTAAAGGCATCTTACCTGAAGTGAACAGAGTTTAATTTCCATTAATACACATATATGCTTGTATCAATAACTCACATTAGAAATATGTTTTGAGTTTCCTAAAGGTAAAATGTAGATTTATTACGTTTTTCTATTTTTCTGTTATTTGTCAAAATTTAAACAATTCATATTTAATGTGTATTATAATTACATTATAATCTATATGTAATATAGATTATAATTACATAATAATCATACATAGTAGGGTTATCTGGGGTAAATAGTAAATTTTGAAGCTTATTCAATACGTTATCATTTGTTGCCAAAGTGTGGAGTAATTACAATTTCTCTCCTACCGTGTCGGCATAAATTCACTGTTTCATTACAATTTAGCGCCAACCCGTAGATCTTGTTCCATTACACTAGTTGTACAGTATAATCTTGTGGAATTTGACTTATTCGTGTTATGGCCTTTGTGGTTACTTTTTATGTTGAGACGTAACGGCAGGTCACGAGTTAGTTTACCTTTTGTTGCGAAAGTTGGTATTTTAGTGTTTGGTTACTTTTGATCACTTTTGGCGAATGCTCATCTCACTTTTCTTGCACTATGCAATCAGTGCCTTAAGCCGGCACAATGATATTCACCTTTTATCCTTGTGTTATTTTTACTTTAATATGGTTATTTAAAAAATTTTTGCGTTTGTTCGAAATTAGAGCACGTCCAGGTTTCGCTAATTTTAAAACCATTAATGGTTGAGCAATATTTTGCGCTTTGTTAAGTAAAAGCTGATTTTTTTTGAGTATGAATAATAATTATTTGATTTTAGCGTATAGTTTTGTAGAGATTTGAAACCAAATAAGTGTTAAGCTTTTGGGTTATTTGGACGATTAAGTTGAGAGTTTTAGCGAAAATCAATTTGATTTTGAAGTTACGGTATTGAAGCAGAGATTTCTAAAGAATTTTGTATCAGCACAGTTTTATGTTGCGAAGCTTTTTAGTATTTTAACGTAAATTTCTGGAGTGTAAGTAATTAGGTTCAAAATGTTGATGAGAAATTTTAAATTATAACAGTGAGTTTACAAATTGCGCCAAAATTTAAGGTGATTGTTGCAATGGCTTGAGTTCTGGATGTGAGTTCTGGAGATTGTGTAAGTTTACCAAATTTCGAATTAACAGTTCGCATCCTGGACCTATGCGGACGTTGAGATCTAGTTCATGATGTGATTCATTTAAAAATCGAAATTCAGGTGGCTCCTTTGTGACATTTAATTACTGACTGTGACTTTGTTTGTACCCTCCTTGTGGATTGAGTAAGAACAACGACCCTGCAACTGAGCTACGCCGGTACCATACACTTTGCCCTTACGGGATGATATTCGAATGAGTGTCATGCGCGTAAAAATTCCTTTGATACTATTTCTTTATAAGCGTTATCAGTTACTAAGGTTAACATTATTTATTAAATGCGGAAATATAAAGGAGATTATTTACAAAGAGAGTTTTCTTATTGCACAATTTTATTAGCAGTAAATATTTTAATTTTTCTACATCGTAATACCACAGATGTACACACATCTGTGGTAATACCACAATCCGTGGATTTTATAAACAACTTCCAAACTATAGAATTTTTATTACCAATACGGTGACTCATTTTAATTTTCGAAATCGATTTGTTGTACGATTTGACTTCCGTGAAACTAAAGAAAACGGAAGATAAGCGAGAAAAAGCATTATAACCACCTTCACAAGACAGTTGTATAAGGATATCAACTTATTTATGTATGGTTTTACCACCCTTACCACGATTGCCGATTGTACCGAAACGAATTGACAATGCGAGACTTGAGAACTCGTGTTCTGAGAAACGAGAGATTAACCTAAGTGACGCCATTTTATGACATGAAATCATTCGAATAATCATTCGATTGTAAATTTCACTCGAGAGGTGAAGTTTCGATTGTTGAAATCATTCGATTGTTCCCATCACTAGTTTCAAATAACCTTCGGAACTAAAGGTCGTATCTTTGTTAATACGAGTAGTAAATTAAATCTTACTCGTATTTTGTATAAACGGTTTAAATAATTTTATTCATAAATCAAAATTCACTATATTTCATTTTATGAAAATGTAAACTTTCACCACTATTACACATGTTAAAATACTTATCTTTTTTGGGTTTTTAACGGTGTATTTGTATATTAATGTAACCATCTAAACGTTTCGATAAGACTCACAGTTATCTTCGTCAGTAATAATGTTATCTATTAAAATTGTTAAAGATGTTGACACAATTTTGTGAAATTTGAAATTTAAAACATAAACATAAGCCTGCTATGAATATAACAGTTTGATATACGTATATAGTCAACTATGGAATATAATTTGAGTGACGAATAACTAGATCATTAAAGAATTAAATATTGTTAAACTGTCTTGAAGATAACATATCAGAACACCCCGTAACAGTCGAAGGCTAACGATGAAAAATGGCATACACCTTTAAAAACGCAAAAAAAAAGACAAGTATTTTAATACATTACATTTTGTTTGTCGCCACATTTAATTTTGTGTGGTACTTGGATGTATTTTGTTTGCAACCTCCAAAAACTAAAAAAAATTAAAATAAGAGCTTAAGCCTTAAGAATTATAAGCATACATATCGGTAGTCAATTAGAAACGTTTTCTAAAAAAATTTTACATACCTGTTACAGTTTCGATGTACCATGTGAACCCCAATCTATGACTATTTTTTATTAATTTTTTAGGTTCCTGTTGCTATGCCTCCCAGAAGAGGTGCGAAGTGCTCCTACTTTGAATGCCCTTCTACATGTAAGGATAATATGTTTTTTTTTCATTTTTCATGCGGAAATAGATTTTAAATAGCGTAAATAGTAGCCTATTTCCTCTTCAACATAAGGAATTAAAAAAACAAATTTCTACGTGAAAAACATTTTTGTTCCGGAGATATATAAAATAGCGCCCTCCACCGAACCAAATTCAACCTAAACGTAATTCCCGTGGTATACAAGAACGAATATCTTACCATTCGCGTTCCCGTCAAGCAGTTCCAACCAGCTTCTTCGATTATCAAACGCCATTCATCAGAGCCCGTGGCCATATCTCCCAAATTCATTTATAACTACGTCCTCGTCAGTAAAGCGTTATTTGGACGAGGTTTGTGATTTGCCACACGTGCCAAAGAATCAGAAACTATTGGTCAATGCCCCAAGAAAGTTAGATAAATGATCCTTAAAGTTGAAGTAGGAAACATCACTACTGAGACGTGCACAAATTAAATATTTTAAACACAAAAGGGTAATTTTAAGAAATAAGCGATAATTGGCAACTAATAGCATGTTCAACTCGGTATTGCACAAATCGGAAGCTGTATAAGCTATGTTCGCGATGCAATTTTTACACAAGTGTAAAGCGCCGTGGACTCAACTAGAAAAAAAAGTTTTCTTTTGCATTTTATTATAGTTCACCGTCAGCATATAAAATGTTTAAACGCAGTGGGTTCATTCTTCCCGCATTAATTCAAATAAATTTACACAACAACTTCAACTAAAAGTCGAAAGTATGGTGCCAATCAAAAGGAGTGTGTTTTAGCTTTCGATGAAGTCAACATTATGGAATAACTCGATTACTCGAAACCGTTGGATTTTATTGAAGGTTTTGAAGACATGGGTCATCTGGGAAGGACACAAGTAATCGTTAAACAGGCATTAGTATTTATGATAAGGTTTTTTCTGCAAGTGAAAACTACCATTTGCCTATTACGTATCCAGTAGTACCACTAAAAAGGAGCGGTTGACCATCTTGCTCACTCATGTCATCGGCCAAATTCAAAAATGTGGGTTAGTTGTAGGGGATGTGACCAAGCGACAGCAAACGTTACCACTCTAAATCTTTTAGGGGTGACAGAAAAGCCGTACATCACTGTGAATACCGACGAAGTAATTTTCATTTATGATGCGCCACACATATTCAAAAATTTCCGAAATAATTTATTGGGAGGAAATTTTCAATTCGGGGATAAAACGATAACATTTTCAGATATCTTGGAAACATAGTTTGGATAAAACATGTAAAGCAAGAACTTTAATGAAAATAACGTTCGTATATACGCAGTTTCCAAAAACAATGGTGTAAGTCAGCCACAGTGTATCAGCAGCGATAAAAACATGCTATCAGACAAAAGTAGTAATGCGGCACCATCCCCTCCACTTTTTTACGTCACAAGCCCCGCCCTCTGAGACACCTTCCCCTCCACGTTTTTATACGCCCACGTGGGAGGCGTATATTTGAAGGGTAGTGTCGGCTTCTTTTCGGAGACCATTTTCAACTCTTGGGCGGAGTTGAGCCCCTAATTTGGTTGCATTAAGAGCCTTTTTAGCTGTATACCCCTTGGATATTAGGCAATAGCGCACACATGCAGTGTTCTATTGGAAGGTGTAAGGTTAGGCCACGCCCCACTTTTATCTGATTGGTCGTACGTGCATCAGCCTCCATGGCTTCTGATTGGTCCTTAGTTCCACTACTAAGTCTCTGCATTCTGATTGGTTATGGCGGGAAATTTGAAATTGTTTTTAATAATAAAGATGTTCTTGTAAGACACGTGTAGATCTTCAAAACTTGTTCGGGAGCCTTCGCCCCCTGTCGCGGCCCCCCTGGTTGTTAAAGGTATGGGGCCCTAACCTTATATATAAGTGCAGAAACTAGCTCTAGGGCCTTAGCTCCTATCGTGCCCCTGGTGCAATTGTATCAGGGCCCTTTGAGTTAAAATTGATTTTAGCGCCATCTAGTGGCGTATAGACTAATGAATATTTTCTATAATAGATGTTGATAATGCACACCTCTCTCTTGCTCTATCTCGTTTCTCTCTCTCCCTCTCTCTCTGTCGGCTCTTTCTCTCACACAAACAAATCAATTAATCTCAAAATCATGCTCGATCAAATCAACCAGATCAATCTCAATCAATCAACCGAAATTACGTCTTACAGTTTGCGGAAACCAGATTACAGTTCAAAACTGAATACATTAAAGTCTAATTAAATATGACGTGAAATAATAAATAATTTCTACCCTAATGCAATGATGCTTTATATATAGGCAGATTCTCTCTTTCTAAACAGGCACCACCTATATATTCGGAAAATTAGAGTTAAATTAAATTAACATGTTTTTAAGAATATCAAACTGATGTAATGGAAATAAAAGGCAAAAGGTTTTAATGGTTTTATTATTATACGCGAATTAACAATAACTACAAGTTTAAAATCCACGAATACGTACCAACTATTTGTAAACCTAATCTTATGACATCATCCTATAAAAGTAATAATACGCGGAATTTAAGGATATATTTTGGGAGAATTTGACGTTAAAGTGCTGGCCTGTGTTTACGGTAAAAGTTTTTTGTACGATTGGGGAAAACAAGAACTTTTTGCTTGAGTTACTCACAAATTAAAAAATTTACAAAGAGTGTAGGTGGTCCTTAATGCCTAAGTATTCGTTAAAATCAAAATTAAGAATTATGCAATACAAATAGAGGTTTCTGTTCTTATATATAGGTGGTTCATTGTTAAGGTAATTGAATCGCGTGAGTTCATCCTGTATGTATCAGAGTTCGATATGTAAGTTAAACATAGAATCTATACGTAACGGAATGCGTAATAATATCGTCGGTAAAAAGTTTTTTTGTCTTTGATTCAGTCTGTTCATTTAGAATTGTTTGTCTACGAACTAATTTTTCTTTATATGCAAGTTATTGTAATTGTACGTATGTATTTTGTGCTTTTATTATTCACTATGCAATTGTGTACGTGTAAATTCCTTGCCTATATTTTTTTGTTCCTGGTCTAAGTGTATGGTGAAACTGCGTTGCAGCTATCTTATTTTACCTGTGTAATTTTACTGTTCTGTTAAATTTTATATGTGCCGTAATCTGCCTTATTATCTTCTTATTTGCTAATTACCTAAAGACCGGCATGATTGGTTGTATAGGGCCACATGTTTGGAATTATAAATTTTATTCTGATTTATTTATGACACAATTGTGGGTGGGATTAAACTGTTTGCTTTTTATTGTGTTTATGTGTAGCTATACTGCTTTTTATTTTTTTTTTATCCTTAATGTAATAATTTTGTACGCACTTTAACCTGATCTAATCGTGTTTTGTTATACACCGTGTACACAAATTATTGGCAGATTTCAAAACGCTATAGCTGCACTAATATTTAACATAAATGTACGTTGCAACCACCATTTGAAAGGGAGAACACTGAAGTCTAAATGCACTCGATGTAGACCCTGCGTGTGATACGGCAGACGTCCAGCCGGTGATCCCATTTGCGCCAAAGCCTCTCACGCATACCTTGTGTGATGTGATGTTATCAATGGCTGCAGTAATGCGCCTTCTCAATTTCGCCAACGTCGTTGGAAGTCGAGGATTGTAAACACTATCCTTGACATAACCCCACAGGAAGGAATCACACACACTAAGGACAGGTGAACGAGGAGGCCAGGTGCAAAATGTGTTGTCTGCGGGTGCGGCCAATCCATCGCCCTGGAAGGATTCGATTGAGGTATCCACGGACGTTCGTATGTCAATGTGGAGGGGCTCCGTCTTGCTGGAATATGAATCCCTGTTCCTCTTCGTCGTCCGTCAGTTAAAAAATTGGTTAGTACCATAACTAGCTTAAAATACTTATCTTTTTTGGGTTTTTTAATGGTGTAATTTAAATTATACAACCTAAACGTTTCGATAACACTTACAATTGTCTTGGTCAGTAGTAATATCTATTAAAATTGTCAAAGATGTAAAAATTTTTGTATAAGTTGAAAAATTAAAACATAGACATCAGTCTGCTATTAATATTGCAGTTTAAGAAACGTATAAAGCCAACTATAGAATTAAATTTTAGTAAAGAACAACTAGGTTACTAAAAATTAGATATTGTTGAACTGTCTTAAAGATGACAAATTAGAACACCCTCTAACGGCGAAGGCCAACAATGAAAAATGTCGGTCAAAGACACATCTCATGTCAACGTCAAAAAGAAAAATTTGATAAATTATACAATTATTACAACCTCATATAGTAAACACCCCATTACATTAAAAATTCTGCCGACTGTGTTGAAAAAATGCATGATATTATGGTCAGTTTTGATGTTGTTTCACTTTTTACAAAAGTGCCTCTAAAAGAAACTATTGAATACATTGATCATCTTTTTCCAAAGGACATAACCATTTTTTTTAATACTGTCTTACTACAACTTATTTTCAGTGGAATAGTAAATTTTATGAACAGATTGATGGTGTAGCAATGTGTAGTCCCCTTAGTCCTGTTATAGCTAATTTTTACATGGAAAAACTTGAAACATTAGCGCTACAAAATACACCTAAAAAACCTTCAGTTTGGTATAGACATGTAGATGACACATTTTCTATTTGGAGACATGGAGAAGAGGCATTTCGTGAGTTACTAGTTTTTATAAATGGTATACATCCTAGTATTCAGTTTACCATGGAAAAATAAACTTAACATATTAATATCTAAATATAATAATTCACTATATTTTAAGGTTTACAGAAAGCCGACACCTTCATAAATTATCTAACCAGCATCCACGTAAGAAAATTGGTGAAATTAAATCTTTAGTAGTTCGGGCAAGACGAATTTGTGACCCTGCATTTTTGAAGGATGAATATAAATACTTAACAAAATCCTTACAAGATAATGGATATTCACTTAAACATATTAATAATGTAATTACACCTTCTAGGCGTAACCTTAAAGAAAAACCAGTTCTTAATGTTGGTACTGCTTTTATGCCTTTTATAACTAATATTACAGATAAAGTTGATAAAATCTTAATTAAATATGGCATTAGAACTGTTTTTAAACCTACAAGAAGAACTAAAGATCATTTAAGATCACCTAAAGATGTTTCAAACCCATCATCATCTTCTGGAGTGTATAAGTTATCTTGTTCATGTGGAAAAGTATACAATGGAACCACAAAACGTAGCTTTGATACAAGACGTAAAGAACTTATGAGATTTTGTAGATTAAGTCAACCAGAGAAGTCTGCGGTGGCTGACCATGTCTTGAATAATCTAAATCATGATATTCAATTTGACAATGTGGAAATAACACCCTAATAATTTTAATAGACAAGAAGACAACTTCCGTTTAAATATGTTTTCGCATCTTATAATTTAAAAAAAAGACATAATGATACGTCTTGATTTTGATTTTAATTTTGATTTTTGGTATTTCTAGGTTATTTGCTGTTGTCAATTGTGCCGTACGAATATGTGGAAGAGTGATTGTAGGTAGACAGAAAAAATGAGCTTGGTGGAATGAGTAGGTAAAAAAGGCAGTAAGTAAGAAAAAAGATGCGTACATGGCAATGATTGCTGCAAAAAATGAGACTGAGAAGAAACGATTGTGTGAGGTGTACAGATTAAGAAACAAGGAAGCGACGGAAGCAGTGAGAATAAGTAAAGAGGAAGTGATGGCTGTGGAAGGAGAGAAAATGCAGAATGATTTTGAGGGAAACAAAAAACTCTTATGGAAATGGGTCAAAAATACAAAACGTGGCCCAAAACAGAACGGTGCATTAGTGATGAATGATAGAAACGAAATAGTATGGGACGATTGTGAAGTGAGGAAAAGCTGACAAGAATATTTCGTAAAGCTGTACAGTAGTGAGGAAAGTAAGACTGAAGGGCTAAATAAGGGAAATATAGAAGAAATGATGAATGAAACTGAGAAGAATGTTGGAAAAAATGAGGTAGAGAAAACGGTAGGAAGGTTGAAAAACAGCAAGGGAGCAGGCGTAGATGAAATCACTGGTGATGCTCAAGTATGGTGGTGCAAAGCTTATACCAAGATTACGTGAATTATTCAATGTATGCCTTATGTGTGGAAAAGTGCCGAGTGGTTGGAAGAGCGCGATCATTGTACCATTGTATAAGCCTATAAGGGTAAGGGGAACAAGAGTGATTGTAAGAACTACAGAGGAATAAGCTTGCTCAGCGTACCTGGTAAAGTATTTGGAAGAATACTGATTGATAGAGTACGAGAAACTACACAATCTAAGATGTGGGATGTGCAAGGTGGCTTCATGCGAGGGAGAGGATGTGTCGATCACATGGTTGCTCTCCAGCAGATGATCGAAAAGTGTTTAAAGGTAAAAAAGAAGTTGTACCGTGTGTTTGTAGATCTGGAGAAAGCATATGCCAGAGTGAATAGAGAGAAGCTGTGGGAAACATTAAATGAATATGGCGTAAATAAAGGTCTAATAAATGGAATAAGGGCAGTATACAACGGTAGTCGGGCATGTGTTAGGGTAGGAGGAGGCGTGAGTGAATACTTTAATATTGAGCAAGGAGTGAGACAAGGCTGTGTGATGTCACCGTGGTTGTTCAATGTATACATGGATAAATGTCTTAGACAAGCATGTACCGAAACAAATGGTGTAATGGTTGGTAACGTAAATGTACGGCTCCTGGTGTGTGCAGATGACACAGTCTTATTAAGTGACAGTGCGGATGAGCATCAAACCGCTCTGAGAAAGTTTGATTCAGTCTGTGAGAGCATGGACCTAAAGGTAAACGTGAACAAAACTAAGATTGTGGTGTTCAATCGGGAAGGTGGAAAGGAGAGTAGAGTATTTACTCTGCAAGATGAAATTGTGGAGCAAGTGGACGAGCTAGTATATCTCGGTAGAATGTTTACTGCAGATGGTACAATTGAGAGCGAGATTGGACGAAGGGTCAGTACTGGAAGGGAAGTGATTCGAAGTACGTGGACGATAATGAGAAATGAAGGCATGAGCCTAACTGCGAAACGAGCAATCTATAATGGCGTATTCGTCCCGTCAGTACTGTATGGAAGTGAGACATGGGTATGTCAAAAAAAGCACGAAAGAAATATAAATGCCGTGGGTATGAGATTTCTGAGGAGCGCATGTGGTAAAACGAGAAGGGACAAGATAAAAAATGAATGCATAATGAGGGAGTGTGGTGAGGAAAAGACGATGATGGATTGATATAAAAGTTGTACATTACGTTGGTTTGGTGACATGGAAAGAATGAACAACGCAAGATTAACGAAACAAATATGTGTGGGTGAGGTTAGGGGAAAGGTCGGGCCTGGTAGGCCGCGTAAAACTTGGCTGAATGTAGTAGAATCTATGATAAAGGAAAGAAAGATAAGGAGTTTTAAAAACAAAAGGGCATGTCAGAGACTATGTGTGAATCTTGCGGAAGCTAGGGAGGTATGCGGACATAGGAAAGCATGGAGAAAGATTGTGAATGAAAAATAAATAAGAGGCAGGGATTTTTTTGCCTACCCCGCAAGGGAATGGCGTGAAGGTTAAAGTATGCTGTGTTTTTCCTAGACCTTGAAGCAAATGCTTTACCAATTATATGTTAAATTACCACAGGACTATAATTTAACATAAGTAGTTGAAATTAAGATTAAAATAAAAAAATTACAAAAAACGTTCTGCATTATCCTTTTCATTGTTAATAACAATTATTGACAAAGATGTATGTTAAATTTAACTTGGATTATTTTATTTGATGTCATGTTTATATTTGTCAATGCTTATATCATTTTGAAATTGAAGTTTTGCACAACTTTACACTTATCTCACAACTTTTGTTAAATGTGTTTTTTGGCAGACATTTTTCATTGCTAGCTTTCGCCGTTAGAAAGTGTTCTGATTTGTCATCTTTAAGATAGTTTAACAATATCTAATTTTACAAAAATTTAATTCTGCAATATTAATAGCAGACTGATGTTTATGTTTTAATTTTTCAACTTTTGACAAAATTGTTTACAACATCTTTAACAATTTTAATAGATAACTATAAGTGTTATCGAAACGTTTAGATTGTATAATTTAAAATACACCATTAAAAACCCCAAAAATTATAAGTATCTTATTATGTGTGATAATGGTGAAAGTTTGCACTTTCATGGTTTCTATAAGTTCCTAATGATCTATTCAATCACCTGTTAAAAAATTCGCATCGACTTACCAACTACCCTGTATATAATTATATCTTTACAGTACGATATTGATTCTGAATCCAACACGTATTAAGCTGGTTTTATTTCTTAATATTTTGTTAAAAAATTAAAGACAAAATTGCACCATCTATTGTTAAATATTAATAAAAAATCAACTTAATACGTATCGTTCGATTCAGAAAGAAAAATTTTCTACCAGAAAAATTAGAAAAAATTAAAAATAAAATTTTGATAATTTTTGAAATCAAAGCTTATATTGAACAATAAACAAAATTATGGTCCGTTTGTAGCATCTTGAAAGTTATTTAAGAAACTATGGAGTGTTGAAGTTGGAACAT
Organism: Vesta saturnalis; assembly: GCA_036346205.1. NCBI lineage: Eukaryota > Metazoa > Arthropoda > Insecta > Coleoptera > Lampyridae > Vesta > Vesta saturnalis. Next base: position 9,185,411 of record JARFJB010002396.1, read on the forward strand.
AAATATAATGCAGTTATAGCGTTGGACGTTTTTTACCAAACAACCTTATACGTTTATGGTTACCCGGAAACCATTTGTAAATCGGTACCTAATTGATTTATAATTTCATGACTGTACTTTATTTACTATTTTTGTAAGAATATTGTTCATGCAAATAAATCATTAAGGGCAGATTTTTCATTCGGATTAATGACTTTAAATTTGCAAATTTAAGAGTAAATCAACCCTTTTCAATCTCTTTATAACTACCTACCTCAATTTAGTCTACACCTGTTATGTGTTTTCATCTGTGGCATAATATTGTATTTAGTATTTATTGTATACAAGAAAGCTACAGTAATATTATGGTTACGAATATAATTATTACATAATAAAATAATTTTGTATACATGTTGCATTTTGTGTAATCAATTCATTATCATAATTCAATAATTTTTTTAATTAACGTCTAATATGGTCGGAGTTATGTAATATGTCACAAGTTACACACAATTATATCTGGGGTGTAACATTATACGGTTACAGCACAAATATACACGTGTGTATCTCTTTAGTTACAGTGATATATGATAGGAGCAAACCATGAACCAAAATAGAGACGACAGGTACCTGTGGTGAATTCAGGCTCAATCTAACAGAATAGAAGGATTGAGTCTTTAACTAAAGAAATTAATTTTTGTTGTTTCTTCTATTTGTAGGCCATCAGTTGTACGTATGGTATTCCAGTAGTATTTAGAATACTGGCATGTGTTATATGTGTAGATTTGTGGTAATACTTATACAGTTAATATTCTTTTATTGTTGTTTTGAAGGAAAATTTGAATTCACTTCACGTCAATTATTTTATCATTTTGCCTACGTGAACTGCACTAACATCATTTCTTAAAAAATCTCCCTATTGCTTTTCTTGTGTATTAATAAATCAAAAAACTGCAAGAGTGATAGGCTTATAGGCTTTATACAAACTCATTTAGTACATCCTCATAAATTCACATCATAAATCATTTTATGTTGCGAGACTAAGCCGTCCGCTATCTAATCCATTGTTCGGTATCTCAAATGTACTGTTTTAACAGTATAACCATTTTTCAAATGAAGGTAAAGCAATCTTCTATTCACTTCAGATATGTTAACCATGAAAAATACGCATAATAGTATTGTCACTGCAAAATTTAAAGATGAGGTCGAATTCATTAATTCAACTGTATCCGACTCTATCTTTGCGTCATTGGGATTTAATTCACTAAAAATGCTTTTTTCGTACAAAAATATCAACTTCTCAAAATTTTGGTGTTAAAGGTAATGCTTTTATTAACTTTCTAAAGCTCAACAGTTGTTTTCAGAATTAATTTTGGATTATTGCAATTTTAATAAAGTATACTAATGAAAACGTTTTATTCTAGTAAAGACGCAATACGAATAGCAGCTTTGTTTGAGCTTACTTTATGAATTAATTATAAGAATAACGCTTCAGTTACAGAGTGCAATGAAATTTACTTATTAATTCAGGATCTTATAGCGATAATGCTACTTTGTCATGCTAAAGCTAAAACATCTCCTTAAGTTTGGAGCATAAGTGGCTTCGTTTAAGCAATCTATTATTCATTGCCTTCCGAGCTTCTTTGTTTCTTATGAATTTTTTTTTACAATTTTACTGTATTATAACTTCTAATACACGCTGTTTCCTTATTTATAACTACGTTATTGAAACATATTGCTGTTGTACGTTTTTTTAAAATAGCGTTACACGTTTGTACACACATAAATTGGTCAAAATTATTTGTTTTATATTTGCAATCTCGCAGGTTAGCCCTAAATCCTGTTGACTCCTGATTTTCAAAAAAAAAACTGAGTTATGACATCACGTCTTTATGGATTTCACAGCAATATATGGAGACGTCAGAATTAGTTATCTAAAAAATATTATATTAATGTTACATCACCTCACCCAAAATAGGGAAATTAGTCAATGTCACTAATGTCAATCGTACTGGCACACGGATATATACATACCACAAGTCCTTGAATTGTTAATGTATGGGTAATCACCTATCCTCCAAATTTAACCATTTAACGCTCCCTAATATAACAATTATACCATTACGTGATTGGTATATACTGAACACCAACTGGCGGGCATGTATGGTGATTCAGATGCAGAAGATGGTTTACCCAATAAACCACGAAGGATTATTCCTGCATGTACATCGGTTTCGTTCCTGTTCGCAGCAGAATTCATAACTTCGTCTTCATTAGGGATGGAAACCCGACAACTTCATCGAAATCAAGAAAAAAGAGAAAGTTACCTTCAAACCATTTACTGAATGAGGATGATTTTTACCACTTTGGTTCAGACTACTCTATAGCTGACAAAAAATACATGCCTGAAGAATCACAACTGTTTCAGGTTCCTTTTCATAAAAGCGAGAGTGAGAAGGAAGAGGAGTCTCAGGATAAAGAGAAGGTATCCAATTTCACTTGTTGGCAAAGAACTAGTGTTGTTCCCCAAAAATACATTGATTTTCAGTTCGCTGTAGAAACGGGACCAAAAGTGCAGGTAACCGAATAAATAATTTCAAAAAAATGTGCACAATAATTCTCTCGATCTATATGTACAGCGACATCCTCTAAACAGCGCTATTTTTGTAAACATTAAACCGTTTACCTGTCAATGAATTCAAATAGACAAGTGATCGATATTCCTTTGATGTCCTTGTGCACTGAGCGTATCGACTTTTTTAACGTTTGTTACACAAAATTTCCTAGACTATCTAGCTCAACAATCTAATTTGTATGCTATACAAAACCACAAAACACTGGAACTTTCAGCAGATGAACTTAAAGCATTTTTAAGCGTTTTAGTAATAACGGGTTTTAACACTCTCCCGCAGATAAGAAAATACTTATCACGAAGCTAAAATTATTGTAATGAACAGTAAAACGCTTTTTGAAAATACTCAGACTTCTTCATCTAAATGACAACTCTCAAATATCTGAACGAGGCACACCTGACAAAATTCGCTCATAGATCATTTTAAAAAGGCATCTTCGTCGTTCACTCCCATCAGATGTGTGTCCATACATTAAAGCATGATAGCTTTCAACTTTGTTGAAACAGTACTTGCCAATGAAGCCCATAAAAAGGGGCTTTAAAGTATGGACTTTAGCGTGTTTGGTCACAGGCTACTTAATTAAGTTTGATGTGTATCAAGGAAAAGAAGGTCCCAGTGAAGATACCTTAGGCGAATTTGTCATCATGACACTAACAAAACAGCTAGAAGATAGAGGTTACTCCGACAATTTTTTTACGACAATTTCGCTGATGCAAATATCGTCAAATAAAAATTTGTTTGGATGTGGTACGATTCGTCGAACAAGAAAATATTTTTCGAAAAATAAGTTGTTAGAAGACAAACATCTGGTAATCGGCCAATCCGATTTTGATACATGCAAAGAGATATCTGTTTGTAAATGGAAAGACCGCAGAAAAAAACAGTGACAATACTTAGCAATATGCATAACGCTTCAGGGATAGGACAGCGTTGGAACAAGGGAAAATGTAGCTTGTCCAAAACCAATTGTAGATTACAACATGTTTATGGGAGGAGCTGATCGGCTCAATCAAAGGATGGCAGCTTACATCATTGCGTGGAAAAATAGAAGGTGGTGGTTTAAATTATTTTATTATTTTGTCGATGCTGGAATTATCAGTGCTTACACTAAGTACAAAGAAATTAAACAAAAATTCACGTAAAAAATCACTCACACACTTACAATTTTGTAATTATTACTATTATTATATAATTTTTGTAAATAAACAAGAGGTAAACAATCATCTTCTACTTTATATATGATAGATTAGAATAATAAGCGCAATTCGGCAAGTAATGGTTCGGACATCATCAAGCTTTCATATTATTTACAAGGGTGGCTGTGGAATTTCTGTTTTGTGTCACTTTTCCGTCAATTTTCGCATTAGTTGTCAAAGTTTTTGAGTTGTGAAGGTAAAATGATGGGTCGAGGGCAGGCAACAGTATTAAAAATTCGTGAACTTGTTAAACAATATCATAAAGGCACAAAGTAGCTCAGAATCTGGCGAAATCTACAGTGGTGGACATTAGCAAAAGGTTTGGAGAAACTGTAGATATTAATATCAAAGGAAAAAGTACTTAATGGCAGTCCAAAAATTGGAATCTAGGAACCAACTAAAGCTAGTGGAATACTGCAAAAACGCAAAAGGGCTACTTTACGTGAGTTAACTACACTTTGGAACAGCCAAACGTATCTGAATGCTTTACAAGAACGTTGTAGAAAATACAGTATACGTTCGAACTTCATTTTTACAAGATATGTCCTTTTAGCTAATACTTTAACCTTATTTGCACATTTTAAACTATTCAGGCTAAAGAGAAGCAGCTGTTAACAGACCATCAGAAGAAAAACGTTTGCCGTGGGCAAAATAAAAAGCACACTGGGCTCTGGAGTACTGATATTAAGCGAAGTTTGACGTGAGCGTTGGAGATATGCGAGAAAGAGTAACAAGATTTCGACAGGAACACAAGGATCGTTTAAAACGCCTTGTAAAGTTTCCTCACGAACAAATGGTTTGGCGTTTGTATTTCTACTCACGGATTAGGACGGTGTCATTTATAAAAGGCACAGTGAATGCCCAAAAATACGACACTTACATCCTGATGGAAATTTTACTTTTCAACAGGATGGCGCTTTATGCCATCCGGCTAAAAGTAAAAACAATGGTTTTCTGATTATGGGATTATCAGAGACGATGGGAATGAATAAAAGGAAAGGGAACAAGAAGAAGCGGAACAGCAAAGAGTATTTGGAAACGGGAAGAAGATAATAAGATCGCCAGACGTAAAAAGGGTAGAGGAGAAAGCAAATGTTAACAGCGCAGCAGTAGAAAGTAAAAAGAGGAAGGAAGAGAAAGAAATAAAGGAAATAATCCGTGAAATGAAGAAATACCAAGGAACGACATGAAAGAAATGAAAAAACAAATGGAAGAAAGGGAAAATGAATGGAAGGTGGAAAAGCACGAATTGATAGACAAAATAGAAAAAAGTAAAAGTAGACGATGAGCAAGGGGGGGGGGTAGTGATTGGAATGAAAACAAAATGGTTGGAAAAAGAAGAAGAAGAGAAAGTGTAACAAAGAAGAGGTATCACAGTAAGAAACATACAGTGGGAAAAAGAAAAAATAAACATGTGACGGTATACAGTAGTAAGATGAAAGAGACTGGACAAAATTTAGAGGAACTGATAGAAGAGAGGGAAGAAGGCATGACAATAATAGGAGGGGATTTTAACGCGAGAATAGGGGAAGATGGGGAATTGGAAGGAAAGGAACTGTTAGAAATGTGCGACGAGAGGGGGTGAGAAATAATGAATTGGAATGGAGAAGAAAGAGAGAGAGGAAGAGTACACGTATATAGGAGCAAGGGGAGAATCAATAATAGATTATGTCATTACGAATGCAGAGGCTGTGGAAAAGATGAGGATATTTAGGGTATCGAACAGGGTTAAATCGGACCACCAATCCCTGAAAATGATAATGGTAGGGGGGAGAAAGAGAAAAGGTGAGAGAAGAAGAGGAATACATAAGCAAGAAGATCTGGATAAAATAGATGATAAAGAGGTACAAAAAAAAGGGAAAAATCAGTTGGGAATGTAATGGAGTGCAAGAAACTATGGAATAAATGAGAGAGAGAGAATGGAGGAAGCAACGGAAAAAGTCAAGTTTAGAAGATGGAAGGGGGAGAAAATGGGATGAAAAGGATCGTGGGGTAGAGAATGTAAGGAAGCCAAGAGGAAGACGAGAAGAAAACTAAGACAGTGGACACCGGGAAAAGCAGACGAAGAAGAATATAAAGAAGCAGTCAAGATATACAGGAAAATATGAGAAAGTAAAAGAAACAGGAAGATCAGATTAAGGAGATAAAAACAGAAGAAGTATGGAAATTTTTAAAGAAAGAAAAGCTGAGAAGAAGGACACAAACGAGAATATAAATAAAAGAAATGAAAAGATCTTCAGAGACGTTCTGTAGGGAGGGAAAATAAAGGAGAGAGACGGAAGACAAAGTGGAAAAAGACACGAGATATAGGAAAAAGGAGGAATAGAAGAAGAAGCAATAAAGAAGGTAAAAAAAGGGAAAGTGGGAGGAGAAGATGAAATACAAGGTGAGTAGTGGATGTACGGAGGAGAAAAGGTGTCAAAAAGGATGACGGAAATAATAAACAAAATATGGAGAGGAGGGTTCCCGGAGAGGTGGAGCAAAGGATACAAAAAAAGCGACAAGAATCGGATGACAAATTACAGGGGAGTTACATTGATAAACACGGCCTATGAAATATACGCGAACGTTATGGAAGAAGGATTAAAGAAGGAGGTGGAAGAAAAGGAGCTGTTACCAGACAGATCAGACAGGATTCAGGAAAGGAAGAAGAACGACGAATAACGTATATATATTGAAGAACATGGCAAACAAGGAATTAGGAAAGAAAAGAAGCAAAATGGTAGACATAACAGCGTCATTCGATAGGGTGAACATACAAAACTTTCAGAGTGCATGAGGAAAACAGATATAAGCGAAAGACTAGTAGAAAGGATAGAAGGAATTTACAAAGAAACGAGGAACAGGGTGAAAGCAAATGGGGAATTAAGTGATGGATTTGTAACGGTATATACTGTAGACCTGAAGGAAACGTTAAGAGGACGACAAGAAGGAGGCATGGTGGTGGGGAACATGAAAGTGTCGACGCTGGAATACGCGGATGATATAGTGTTAATATTGTAATGATCCTGCCTGAATCCTTACAAATTTTCCATTCCTAGAAATAAACTATAACAATCCTTATTTCCAAATTGTTTCCACAACGGTTCTATTACGTTATTTAAAAATGTTATCGGTTATTATCCTATTTCCCACTCTCCAAGTTCCCCTATATATGCCAGATCCCCAGCCAAACTAAGAAGAGTATTCTTACTTAATTTGTACAAACCAGACTTATTTTGCACTTATTTACCAGACCAGATATAAACCTACCCCTTAGTTATATACCTACCACTACCTTTACTTATTTATACCATTCTCACCTGACCAAATGTTTTAACACCTGTTTATATTCATATTTACTTCCTACGACACACCCAACTGACCAGCCACCAACCTTCACAACTATCTTTACCACTTTCACCCTCACCACCAAATTCACTCCCTGTATCACCACACAACCATCCCCAACATTCCCCAGATATCTATAAATCCGCTCCTCTACTTCGAACTACATTATCGGAAGCACATTTATAGCAAACAAGCTTGGCTGTTTCTAGTACTGAGCTTGGAATGTAAATGTCACAGGCACGTTGTACCACCCCGTATTATCACCTAGTGCGTCCCTTGAGATCTCTCCTGTAAATTCATTACTCCGCCACAAAAGAGAAACAGAATTTTAAAAAAATTGTAATTTAAACCACCATTATTGGATTGCGTTGCAGCGATATGGGCTTTTAAATTACAAATAGAGACATCACTATTTCAATGGAAGTTAAGGCCTCGAAGAAATAGTCATCTCTCAGAGAAATAATCAACTCCAAACCATCGTCACATCCAGATCGAAGGGGAACGGAGGTTCTGTCCCGGACCTTCATTCCAGGACTGCAATCCTATTATAGTAATTCCCTATCCTTAGCGTACATATAACTACACGTCCCTCATTATTTACTCTATATATCACTCCCCAAGTTTACAAGCTATAACTTGTCACCCTCCTAGTCCATGTTACAAACACGTGTTGTATTTACATAAAATTATATGAAATTGTACTCACCTGACTTCCACACCGAATTATTCCTGTTGCAAATAACCCAGAAACACAATACACATCGTTAATAACTACAGAAATAACAGTTCTGATATCAATAAAGTTTGAAAACCACCTGTTGCAATTAATCCGTATAATTTCAGTTGTAAACAGAGAAGGCACATCCATCGGAGTATAAACTGAACAGAGCCGTCCCGATCCGGAAGGGTCTCCAGAATCATATTTTATTTGCTTCTTATTATTTACCGGGAGTCCTTTTTAGTTTATTTGTTATTCATAACAAGTATTAATTCTATTTTATATTATTATTGTTTAATAAAACTCGTTTATCCTGAATGTGCTCTGAAAATCATTTATTCCCAAAATAGTGAAGCGATTTGAACCACGGTCCTGAAGGTCTCAACACTCTGAAAGAGCTACCAGAAAGTTGTTTTGTCGACGAACGTCAAAATAGCAAGAGAGGCAAAAGAAATGATGGGGGTGTCAAAAACGTTTGACAGATAAGTAAAGGAATTTACATACCTGGGATACTCAATGGGACAAGACAATAAAGATGGAGAACATATAATAGAGCGAGCGATAAAAGAGAATAATCTAATAGGGCAAGTATGGAGTGTAGGGGAAGGAATGTTTGGAATGGACACAAGGAAAAGAAAATTATTATTTGAGAAACCGTTAGAAAGTGTGGTACTGTACTGGATGGAAGTGTAGGTGTGGAAAGAATACAAAAAAGAAGAAGTGCTGCAAGAAGAATACTGGAGGTAAATACTGGGAGTGGAAAGATAAACAACAGGACACATTATTAGACAGGAGTTGCAAGTAGACAAAACAAGGGTGGAAGCGCGAAATACAGCAGTAAAGTACGAGGAGGAGATGAGTAGAAGAACTGAGTGCAAAGTTCCACAAGAATGCTTGAAAGAAATAAGAGAATAGAGTATGGACAAGAAGCCAGGAAAGAATATTACGACAGAAACGGATATTCAGAAGAAGAAGTAGAAAGACTAAGCAGGGAAGGAGTGAACATGAGAGAGGACATAATTAGAAGGTATGGGGATATGCAAAATCAGGAAAGATGGTCGAAAGTGAAAGAAGGAAAATACAATGTAAAGTATAGGAACATTAAGGGAGAAGGAATACCGAGATATTTGAAGTGGGAAGAGAGAAGAGATAGAGACCGTTAAGCACATGTTGGAAGAATACAGGGAGTTAAAGGAGGGGGAGAGGACGGTGGAAGAGATACTGGAAGGAGGAGGAAGGAGAGCGGAGTGGATGTAATAAAGATGGTACAGAGGAAGACAGTTAATGGGAGAAGAGAAAAGAGAGAAGAAGTAAGTGTAAGTGAAGTAAAGAAAGGAGAAATTGTAAATAGTAGAGAATGTAAATATTAGAATGCAATCATTTTGTAAGATTTTTGAAAACTATGCAAATAAATTATATTAGTAGTATATGTTTAGATCTTCAATGTTAGATGCAATATTATATTTATTAAACTTAATTAAAGAACACTCCGTGGCGCGTAGCCAGTTTTCGTTGAAACATAATTCATCGTGTACACCTTCCAGTAAAAATGATTCAATTATATTTATTTTATTATGAAAAAATAATGCATTACGAAACACTACTCGACATGCGCTTTTGTAAAGGCTTCAAAAGATTCACACGCAATCAAAACAAAATAGTATGTGATTAGACCAATTCTAAAGGTCATCAAACTTATTTGCTCAAATTTTACTTTACGTTAATTTTAATGAGATTCTATTTCCAAAAGTTTGATCTTAATAAAAAAGATAGCAAAAAAAAGCAGTGAAATCTCTTATTAATCAACGTTAAAAGCTTTCGTCAAAACCATAAACAGTAATATTGAAATCGTCATCACGTAATCAAAGCTTCTATTGTCTACTAATTTATATAAACCATAAATAATGATAAAACTGTGGGATAGGGCGGAAATCACATATAACGTTACATAAATCTATGAAATGGTACGCTGAAGGTTCATTAACACTGTGTATTGTAAGACAAAACATAATCACTGGGTAAAGAATTATATGTATATATATATATATATATATATATATATATATATATATATATACAGGGTGTCCAGTTTAAGATGAAATGCATGGGGATATTGGAAACCGTTAGAGATACGAAGATGGTTAAATGGAGAAAAAGTTGCGTCATTATATGCCCAAGAAGTAACCATGGTTACATGTCAAAAAATCCCTTCCATTTACTAGACACAGGGTGATAACTGAAAATATGCGTTTTCTAAAAATGGCTATATCTTGTTTCTTGCAAGAGATACATACACGATTTTTGCAGGATGGGGGTAACAGGTAGCGAGGATTTCAAAAATGATTTTGAAAAAAATCTAGGCCTACTAGATTTTGAGATAATGCACGCAACTTTCGATTTTCTTATGGACGCCATATTGGATTTTTGGATTTTTGGATTCTTCATAAAAAATGCTTTTCAACCATATATCATAAGTTTATAATCTGCCAATGAGAAAGTGTCAAATTACACAATTAAGTTTATATCAAAGCAACCTTGACATATTATGTATTTTAATTAAATGAAAATTAATCTACAAATTAAACTAACTATTTAGAACAATATTATTGATTATTAACATAAATCATAATAATAAAAGTGACAAAAAACAACAAAAAATAAAATTTAATATTATACTGAATTTTACTATTAATTAATCAAATGCTCGAATAAACCTCCATTCTCCTGCAAACACCATCTGCATCGAGTTAGCACTGCATCACAAGAGTTCCTTATCATCTCCGGGTAATTTTATTAACAGCTTCGATAACTGCATCATGTAATTCGTCCTCATTGTTATACGACTTTGAATAAACTTCGTTTTTTAAATATCCCCACACAAAGAAATCAATGGGAGAGAGATCAGGAGCTCTGGCCGGCCATCTTATTGGTCCCTGGTTTCCTATCCATCCATTAGGATATTCCATATTTAGGAAATCTGTAATAATATGGGCACTATGTGCAGGAGCCCCATCCTGTTGGAAAATCATATTTCTTACTGTAGCAAGAGGGAGCTCCATTATCCTTTCCGCTATTTGAGTTTGCAACAGGTTTAGATAGGTAGCAGAGGTCAAGTTCTCGTGATAAAAAAAAAGGGCCAATAATATGGGTACCAACAATACCTAACCAGACATTAAATCCCCACTTCACCTGTTGCCGCGTTCACGGTATAAATGCGGATTTTGGTCCGACCAATAGTGGGTATTTTCCTATTAAATAGGCCACAATTTGTGAATCTGCTCTCATCAGACCACAAAATATTCTTGGTAAAGTCTGGATTTTCATTACATCGTTGGATAAACCATTGACTAAATTCCATTCTTCTTACATGATCCCCTTCTCGCAGCCCTTGGACCGGTCTTTCACGATAAGGATGGTATTTATTACGTTTCAATATTACTCCCGCTGTTGATCGGGCAACTCCTACGTTGCTTTCAATTTCACGTAAGGATGAGCGGGAATTTTCAACTACAGCTTGTAATACAAGATTTTCATTGTTTTCGTTACTATTTCTGTTTCTCTTTACCTTAATCAAACTACCATGATTTATTAAATTGTCACGTATGCGGCTAAACATGCTTCATCCTGGTTGGCGTCTCTCAGGATAATTATGAAAATACATCCCCGCAGCTCTGTCACTATTTCTCCTACAGAGAATGAAACATTCTAACATATCGTATTTTTCACTATTTGAAAACGAGTTCATTTTTGGCTTATAACAGAACGTCAAAATTAAATGACGTTTGTACAAACGTAACTAACTATGGTAATTCAATTGCTTATAAACATGTCAAAGGTGTCAGCGCCTACTATTCTCTTGCAATAATTGAATAGATAATTTGACACTTTCTCATTGGCAGATTATAAACATCTGATATATGGTTGAAAAGCATTTTTTATGAAGAATTCAAAAATGCGAGATGATAAGGAACTCTTCTACATCGAATTCATTCACACGTGACGGCAGTAAGCATATAATATTACCTATTATATGCTATAGAAAATTTAGAGAGCCAAGCCACTTGCTTAGTACTCACACCCTATAAGGGAAGAGTTCAAATTTGAGTAACATCCCCTATAAGTAATACCTGCACGTTCAAGATTAATTTAAAAAGCTTATAAGCGTAATTAGAACCGCGATCAAAGCATAAAGTTCCCTTACACTAGGAACAAAGAGTATACATAAACCAATGCCAGTACTTGGGATCAAGAGAAGCACAAGTTCAATATTTTCTTTTCACGAGTCGATATGTCTGTGTTCCCGTGACTCGCACGAAACTGTATAAGATATATATATATATATATATATATATATATATATATATATATATATATATATATATATATAGGGTTGTCCAAAACAAACCGGGTTTCCTTTTTTAATGTTTTTTTTTTATTTCTTTGTTCATTGATTTTGGTTTTGTTTGAAAGAGACTTGATGAAGACACATCACTAACCTAATATTCTAATGTCCTTTGTTTAAATAAAGCTTTGTTTAAAGAATATCGATAGAAAATAGGAGTCAATATATATATATATATATATATATATATATATATATATATATATATATATATATATATATATATATATATATATATATATACTAAAAACAAAAATGTTTTTTCTTCTGATTTTTTCGATAAAGGCGATAGTTTACAAAACAATCTGCGGAAATTTTACAGCGCCAATGGGTGCAGTAAGATAAAATATAACACATCACTCTTTAACCCTTAACTGGGCCAATGATTTCAGTAGGTGCCTGTAGTCTGAAAGGACCCCACAATATAAAAGGTGAATAGCCTCTACAAATGACAGAAAAATTGAGAAATTTATATACGATATAAGAGTAAATTCCAGCTATATTTACGAATGGAAAGATACTGCGTCGTGAAACATTGTAAGAAGCACATAGCTAATCGTTTGTGTCACCACCTCCTTTTGTGTTATAATGCTGTACAATTTCTGGTTTTTTCCTGTTGTCTAAATTATTTGCATCTGTATGCGTAGTGGATAGTAGCAACAGCCTTATTCTTTTTTGGGACATAGGACAACAGGGTTATATCTTTTTAGAATCCATACAAAACACTATTTACTTCTCTTTCCCTATTTGACTGGAATCTCCTACTTACTTCCTCTAAGGGCCCCTACAAGTGTTAATTTATGATTTTTAAGCATTCTAAGTGTTAGAGGTAGGCTGGTGTACCAGTTGTCGGTAGTGATATTTCTCCTACTTGCAGAAATGTGCTCCACAAGTCTATGTACAGTATCTGCCGCATTATTGCTATGATATATACTGACAGGTTGAGCGCCTACATATATTTTTATATTGCTGAGATAATATGTTCTTATGTCTACTGCAGCAAACACTTTGATACCATACTTATTTGGTTTCAGTTGTAAATATTGACGAAAACTTCATCGTCCGTGGAATCCTATAAGTTGCTAATCTATGGTTAAATTCTCTGACAAAATGTAATTATTGCGACAGTTTTCATTTATCAAAGAAAAAAATTCTCTTATCGCACTTAGCTTGTCAGTTATATTTCTGTCCCATCTGCTTTCTAAGTAATCGAATTAAAAGCACCTTAGAAGAAATCTCAAAACGCCCGACATTAGAGGTCTAAGAAAAGTTTTCATACTCAACTTACTTGTTTCACTTGCATCACGTGTTCTTCCAAACTTGTCTTAAATTTTTCGAACGTATTTGTTGGTACACTCCATAAGAACTTGAAATACGCGTAATGTAAAGAGAGAGTTCCAAATTTCCTTCTCTGTTCTGCTTGACGGGAATTCCAAAAGGTTCCACCCTTCTCTTTTAGTATACGTATTTTGTGGGCATGTCCTAGTCCTCACAGTAACAGCAGTTTTGTGCCATTTAGTCACTTTATCTTCTCCAATAAGCATTAAACAGTTATTAGATAGATTATTTTTATTTTCTTTATCACTATCAACATCAATTTCGCTACACGAATCATGAATTTGATGCGATGGAGTAGAGATGTCATCTTGGTTATCTTGGATGAGGCACCTTTCTTGGTCCTCTTCAGACACATCTTCAATAATGTAGTCATCTTCTTGAAACATTTTTTCAACTTCTTTATTTAGTTCTTTATTGTGTCAAATATTTTTACAGCCCTAACAACTTACTCAGGTACACACAGATATACTCAAAAGACAACCGTTGTCTTTTTAAAACTAACAATGTAAGAAAACCATTTTATACCAAAAACTTTTTATTGTATGTGTACCTACAGATTATACAAGATGTAATTATTGGTTTGAAATAAATGAAATACTTTAAAAACAAATGTAAACAATTTAGATACCTGTTCCTCATATCAGAATGCTAAAGAGAAATAAACATGCAACAAAGAAAATTTTAATCAAATGAACAATCTCAATATTTACCTAATCTCATTATTTATTTTACAAAATACAATAATGGATCTTCAATACATAAATTTAAACACCACTGAAGTGAATAAAAAGGGTACAATTAACATTAGAAACTTAAAGCTTGTATTTTTTAACAATAAGATAATTTAATCTGCATACAAGTGATTAATGAGGAGATAATTATCATTAGAAACTTAAATGTAGGTGTATTATATTTTTATGTGCACAACTACGCGCATGGGTTCCTAAAGGTATTATTCTAACACACGTAAATAGGCGAATGGGGTCATATTTAACTTTTTAAAAGGAGTATATTAAATAAAGACAAAATCAGACCGAATGTTTTTAAATTAACTTCATGAGATTATGGTGTTTACTAGTTATTTTAGAAGATTACAAAAAATTACAGTGAATTTTGAAGAAAGATAGAAAAGCTTTTCTCGTAAAGTAATTTTAATAAAGGTATTTTGAAGGAGCAGAATTCGTTATGTAACGAATAATATAATAATACTGTAATTTCTAATGCAATGCTAGGGAACATAACCTTTGTTTTTAATTTTAAAGTAAAAACGTTTCTAAAGAAAATTTTGAGCGTAGTTCCCATTTTGCTGTAAACATTTAGCATTCAAAGATGCAACTTTGCTCTAAGGTATATTTAGTTCATTCGCCTTATTTTTTAATGTAGATGCACTGGTACCGTTTATGCTACTCTATATAGAATCACCCTGCATAAGAAAATTTATATATGCTGTCTGGCGGTACCATTTCACAACTTTCTTTTTAATAATGTGGGAAACAATTATTATAATATAGTTACAACTATACACACATCTGTGATTTTTTTTGCATTTGTGGAGAATATTGTAAATATTAACACGTTTTACCATTACTTAGTGTATGATAATACGTAATTTTTGATCTCTCAGTGAATTAAATTATATTACCTTTCATATACAATTATTTCTTGAGAAAACTTTAATACTGGAGGGGCCTCATTCGTTTTTGCAGTTAATGCCGAATATATGTTTAAGATATCAAGATAAAGTGTTTTGAATTAGTTACTACACATCCAATACAAAATTTGGTGTTATTGTTGTGATAGGAAAACCTACATTTAAAAGATTTTACCTTATTAGAAACCATTGTGTAGCAAAGTGCATTAATTCGGTTCCCAATGGGTTATCCATGTATTTTAAGTGACTATCTGTATTTTCACTAAAAGAAGTAAAAACCGTGATTTATGCACCCATTTAATTGGGGAAACGTCCCAACAGTTCATCTCGATGTCGAATAGGTAAGGTTTATGCATTCACCGTGACCACTTAGATATTGGCCAATAGATGTCAAATTCGCTCTTTATGCACTAATTTCGTTGGGAAAAGAGCCTTTTTCGTTAAGATACGTGAAAATCGCACCAATGAAAAGGAGTTAGCCCAATAAGCAAGAATTGAATTTGCGGAGACTACGTACATTTGGACTAAATATAGATCAAAGCCTTGGTTTATGCATACTATGTTGGGAAAACGTAAAACTAATGTTTTTATTGGCGTCAATTGGGTGGATAATGGTTTTCGCAAAAACATTGCAAGTATTTATAGTACCGTCCAGATCGTTTATAGTATTGGACAATTCATTTCTCGTACGCTCGTTAGCTCGGTCTAAGGATGTCATTTGAAACTTTTATATATATATATATATATATATATATATATATATATATATATATATATATATATATATATATATATATATATATATATGTCCTACTGATTTTCAAGTACCTAGCTCATAAGTTCCGAAGTTTGGTTATATTGTGATGAACTAAAACTATATGTTCTTTTGGTGCTGAAAACCATATTGCACTTTCCACATTAAATACCTCTATTACAAACCAACTGGTTGGGAGAAACGTTAGACATATAGTTATGATAAATTAAACTACATTTTATGATCTTTTGGTATTGGACATTCGTTAAGGATGCTTGGTGATGTTTCAATTGGAAAAATGGTAACTTTAAGATTTTAGATTAACCCTTAACTGCTGACATCTCATTTTATGACTATAACGCTGACATGGAGTCTGGAGAAAATCCATTTTTTCCTTAATTTTGTAAAAATTAAGAGTTCGCATATAAAAACAACGAAGTTTATTGCTTAAGGAGAAACATGTTTACAACAAAAATTCAAATAATATAATTTTTTTGAATCATTTGAGCAAAAACGGAAGGTACAATAAAACATTTAAAAAAAGGTATTTCTTATACAATTAAAATTAACCAAAAATGTATCTGAAATTAGTTTCTGTTGTGCAAAAATGTAATAAACAAAGTTGAAACTAATTCAAAAAAATAAAAATATAATTCTAGCATTATAAAATAAAATTCGTGCAGTATATAAAGTTGAGTAACCATATTGACCTATTTATCATAGTTGCAGCATTGTAGACAACATTTTCTAGAGCATTGCAGACATATTGGTTTTTTACAGCTAAAACACATGTAAGCAGTTTTTCTTTTTAATCTAGCAGGACATATATAACAATATTTACGAATCTCCAACTTATCTTATATTTGCTCAGGTACGGGGATTTCTTAAATGCGATGGATGATATTTCGTACATCTTTGTTTAGGTTTGGAACATTAAGCCGTCTAATCATATGAGATTTTACTAACCCATCGGCAACTTTCTCAACAAATGTAAATCTAGCCTCAGGATTACTGTAAAAAGAAGCATATGTAATGTACGAATTGGCACTGCAAATATCGATAACTCTGTAAAAAATAGCTAAAGGCTATCTTTTCGTTCGACGACTACAACTATATATTGCACACTTCTTATCCATCAAATCTACTCCACCCTTTGTAAGATTGTACCAAGCAATCATTTCAGGTTTTCCAGTATCAGGATCTTCGGTTTTGCTGTGGTGCATGGAAGAAATCAGTAAAACGGCTTTATTTTTTTTCGGCACATATGATAATAGGGTCATTAAATTTGCAAAACCATACAGTGCTTCAGCTACTGGTCTTTGTTTTTGAGGAAGAAATTGTGTAGGAATATCTCTTTTGTTTTTCTTCAGCGTTCCTACATAAGTTAGGTTATTCTTCAATAAGTATTCTGCTAACTCTACAGACGAAAACCAATTATCGGCTGTTATATTTCTGTTGGAGCTATATAAGGGTTTTGTCAGACGTATGACAGCTTGGGATGGCTTTGCAAGTTTCTTTTCATTATTGTCTAGATTGAAACTATCTGAATCTTTTCCGACATAGAGGTAAGCGTTGTACAAATAACTTGTCTGCGCATCACATAAACACATTATTTTTCGGCCGTATTTGCATGGTTTATTAGGTATAAACATTTTAAATGAACATCTACCGCGAAATCCCACAAGCATCTCATCTACACATACAGATTCACAAAGAACATAAGAGTTTTGTGTATTTCGAATAAATATTTCGAAAAATTCATGTATTGCAGCGCCAGCATGAATCTTTTTTCTTTTATCCCTGTCTTCAGGATTGTCAAATCGTAGAACAGTTAGAATTGCCAAAAATCGTTGCCCTGGTAACATCTCTTCCTTTACCAGCGAAAAGACTATGTACATCTTCATCATTCGATTTGAATATGGATGTATAGAGCAACAATCCCAAAACCGCTTTGAATTCCACTTCATCTATATTTGCTAATTCTGGTGTATTTTTTCTTTTATATTTATTTCTCATGTTTTCTAGTTTTTGGTTGGTCCAGTTTATGACTAACTCACAATATCCCGAGAAAACTGCATTTTAAAATAGGTGGAAGCATTATCTTGGTCAGGACGACGTGCCACTGGCAAATGCATAATATTATGTTGTGGAGTTCGTACATTTCGGGTTGGCTCTATTTTACTCCATTTATATCGATTTTTTCCGTAAAAATAAGCCTTTTTTGTTACTTCCAAATTTTTACCTGAAGCACATTCTTCTTCCAAATTGTTTCCAGAACCAATTTCTTGCTGAAAATTGTCCTCTTCAGAATTTAGTTCTTGTTCACTGAATATAACACTCTCGTCTTCGTTCTCAGTATCAGATATGTCACTATTCGCCTCGTCATACCATTGATTACGAATTTCCTCGAAATTTTGATCTAAAATATTCACGGATCGTGAAGAACTAGCCATGATCATATATTCAATTATATTACACACACACTGACATGAAGTTTCCCAAACTCCTTAACGACTATAACTCGGAAACCGAAAAATTTACAATAATGTCTTTTTAGGCCGTCAAGCTAGACTGAAAATTAAGAAGGTACTGAGAGCCAGACACTTGTAAATGCATTTTAGTGGACGTTACATATCAAAGTACAGTGGGCGGAGTGTGATCGACTCCATGTCAGCAGTTAAGGGTTAATGAATACAGTTTCGGTTACCATGTTTGTAAATCTATGCTTATTGGCTGATTACCAATAACGCCAGGAAAGAGACTTATGATAATTACCATATTTTATAATTTTTACCCTCCAACCTATATATACATATGTAGGTATAGAATGTTATGCAATCGAATTTTTTTTCCTGTCGCTAAATCGACTTATTAGCTCATTTTACAACTTTTGGCCAAGTTTCGCCAAGTGTGCTTGTGCGTGTGCGTGTGCGAGCGCGTGTGCATGTGGATGTGTGTGTGTGCGTGCGTGCGTGCGTGCGTGCTTTCGTGTGTGCGTGTGTGGGTATGTGTGTGTGTGTGTGCGTATGTGTGTGTGCGTGTGTGTGCGTGTGTGTGCGTGTGTGCGTGAGTGTTGTGTTTGTGTGTGTGTGTTTGTGTGTGTTTGTGTGTGTGTGTGTGTTTGTGTGTGTGTGTGTGTGTGTGTGTGTGTGGGTGTGTGTGAGTGTGTGTGCGTGAGTGTGTGCGTGGTGTGTTAGTGTGTGTGTGTGTGTGTGGTGCGTGTGCGTGTGTGCGTGTGTGCTGTGTGCGTGTGTGTCGTGTGCATGTGTGCGTGTGTGCGTATGTCCGTGTGTGCGTGTGTGCGTGTGTGCGTGTGTGCGTGTGTGCGTGTGTGCGTGCGTGTGTGTGCGTGTGTGTGTGTGTGCGTGCGTGTGTGTGTGTGTGTGTGTGTGTGTGTGTGTGTGTGTGTTCTAGTATTCACGATTACTCCAGAACAAAAATACCTGCGTACTTAAAATTTTTTATTTCAGTTTGTTTTCATTTGACTTAGAGCTTATCAGATTTTGGGAGTAATCCAGCAACGGACAGGGGGGTATATTAGGGGTAGTTTTTGGTTAATTTAGCGGCAAAAAAATTCCTAATGTAGACTTTAAGCTTTAATTAAAATTTTTATTATCTGAATAACGCAAATTTTATAAAATTTTATTATGGACGTTTTTTTTAAAGAAAATTTAATTTTGCATAAATTTTCTTTACAAAGTTTTTAATGTAAAAGTAATAAATGTAAAATTTAAATAAATATGATTGAAAATGCTGCATTGTCGACCTTTTAATTTTTTACGTTAACATGTATTTATATATATATATATATATATATATATATATATATATATATATATATATATATATATATATATATATATATCTATCTGTCATGAAGTTATAAACGTCATTCTGACATATATTACTGTTTTGTTTTTACCGTGTTGCCTGTTTTCGTTAGGAACGTACAAAAACGAGGTTGCACAGTTATCAAAAAAAAAAATTTGAATTAAAATTATTTCATTTCTTTTACCGTGTTGCATACGATATGTGAAATAAGCTTATTTCTTGATCGATTTTATTAAAAAGATAGATCATATTGTTGTGATACGCTATTACTGAAGTTCGTGATTTTACTTTCTTAGCAACTACTCACCCTCAATACTTTTAATTAAAGTCTTCAGTAAGATCTCGTACTTTGGTTGACTAAAAGCACGAAGTCATAAAGGATTGAAATAAAACAGGAGCTATCCTATTACAAAGTTATAATTATGTATCCGTATTTCTTATTTTAGCTAATACACTCAAAATGGAAACGAAAATGTAGAAATTAGTTAATGTAATTAAGGGGAAAGTTTTGTGTAATTAATTTCTACATTTGACTCAACTCTGTGTAGCTCGAACTGATTTTTCCTATTTTTGTTATAATAGGACCAATCATAATAGGCAATGAAGTTCCGATAAGTGTGAAGATCGATTTACTTACGAGGGTAAATAAAAACTAAAATAATTTACTGGTTATTTCGAAATGGCTATCAGTGTCACACTCCCATTCAAACGTTGACTAGCTAAAAGCATCATATTCTTATGGTGAAATTATATAAATTGCGTAAAAGTTTTGGCACCTTTATCTTTTATCTTAAGCTATTATGAATATGAAGATGTAAAGAAACATGTGCATTGTTATGAAGAACTTCATTAGTACAATAGGGTCATAAGCACAGAATGGGTATATCCGGCTTAAGAATGCTAATATATATTGGTTAAATTTCAACTGCAGATATTTCATTGATTTCTTCACCTACTACTTAACGACAGGAAATGACTAATATTTAATATTTAGAGAAATCTATTCAAGGTCATTTTCTTTTGTTTTTCAAAGTAATTATAGTTATATTGCATTGAATTTGGTTTTTTAAAGAATAATTGAGATGTTTCTAAAATTTTACAAAAAAAAGGATTTGTAACAAAAAAGAATATCCTCAAGGATTAATATTTTAAGGATTTCATGCAATGTTAAGGTATCTTAGTGATTCGAAGCATGTTTCAGTGAATTCTTTAAAAAAAATGTGCCTTCATCAAGCAAGTACGTTACAATAAACCACTTTAATTATGATTATATTCTTTAAAAAGGCACACTTGTGCTATTACGTAATAATTTACAATTTTTTGTTGTAAAGAATCGGAGTGAGTTATTTGGAGGATGTTTGTGCTACTAATTTCCAAATATGTCAGGGTCAGATCAATAATGATTACAAAGGGAATAGATTATCTGGATCAAGAATGAAACCTAGACTTTCAGCAAAAAAAGTAAAAGTAAGGAAGCAAAAATAATAATAATCGGCTATCCATTATCCTAGTATCAAGTAGTCTAGTTAGAAGAAACTTAGAAGAACTAAATGTTAATATCATTTTATAAAAGTGATAAACGTTCAAAGCGACTTATATATAATTGTATTGCGTTCATTCAAAAAACGAACACTTTTTGCTTGATTTTTAGTGTAAAACAATAGTGCTATAGAAATGTTACTGCATGCTGCGCTTGTATACCAAGCTTATTAAAAGGTCATACTGCAAGTGCAGAGTAAAACATAGGTTGAAAAGCGAACTAAACTTGATTTGTACGATGCAAAAGGTTTTAGGTTATTTGATTTTGTTTTATTAGCTTTTTTGGTGAAATTAAGTGAAACTACATTCGGCCATTGTGTAATTAATGTACCATAAAGGTACATTCTAAGCACTCGTTTCTAAACTATCATATCCAAAATAACCCATTGAACCTTATCACTTCAGTTGAGAAAAATAATTTTAGGAGATAAAATACTGCAAGGTAATTGCTACATTGTTGCACGCGTACGTCAACCTAACCCCATAATCTAATGAAATAACACAAATTTCAAATTTTGAACAAATCACGTTTCAACTAGTAAGTGTCATATCTGTAACGGGGTTTTCGGTGGTGGCAAGTGAATCTTGCTCTCAACGATCACCAATACAAGAATTAAACTCGTTTGGAAATAAATTGATAAAAGATACTTATAAGGTACGGTAATTTTATTTTAAAAACGGATTCGGGCGCTACCCAAAGATTAGATAATGTCCAAGCGGTCTTTGGGTCCAATCCTCAACTTGTACGGTTTCCAAACGGTTGCTCCAGGCATCACAGTAGAGGATAATATTCAGGGTTTTATCCTGCGGTAGAAGATGTACCTAAACAGAATTACTACCGACAGAAGGCGGATACGGTAGTTGACAAAGGTCACAGGTCCCCTTGGTAAGCAAAATTCCTTTAGCAGTGATAGATGAAAATGAATGATACTTAATAAATATAAACTCAATTAATTTATTTAAATTCCAATGATTACGATTCAAATATGAGCGGTTATCAGTAGCAAAGCAACTTTTGCTACTTGTATCAAAACAAATTAACTAGTTTTCAAACTTAATTACGTAGCGAGTCTATATTAAATTTGATCAGATTAATTAATTTTAAACTACTCTTTACCTCATACTCATCAATAAAATTCAGCTTCGTCTATAAGTAACGCAGTGAGAACGGAAGATAATCATTTGACCATGGCACTTCCATATATAGAGTACGGAATATTAAAATAGGGGCAAGTGGGAATTCCATGTTTTCAACGATGGGGCGACAGCGTACCGAGCTGTTTTAATTAACATTAAACCAATCAATAATCTAAGACTTCTGCTGTCGTACCAAAATTACTAATTGTGGAATAATGGAGCGATTGGTATAACATTTTTCCGGTTTCTATTAACAAAAAAAATGCATGTCCTATCTAACAGTTTAATTACTAATTAATAATACTTCTGTCAACCAAAAATCACGCATTAGTGTTTGACACATCTGTCGGCGTTCGCATTATTTAAATATACAACATTTTATACAATGGCAGAGAGATTACATTCCATTACTATCTTAAAGTTATTTGGCAAACATAGCCATTATTGCGTACTTAACTTTAATTTTTAATTTCAGGAATGAATTAGTGAACTTTGTTTTCTTTATAACTACAAAATTTAATTTGTTTCTAGACGGTATTTGCAGAGATAAAATTGTGCTATCATACTTGAGATTCACAGATGTTCCCTTTCAAATACAATGTCATTCATAAACGGTCAAAATTTCTATTATTTAAAAATGCAGTTCTAAGAAACACATCAATTGATTTATAAAAACGGTGTTAACTATTAATTATTTTATCAATTTAAAACTCTATTAATTATATTGATTGGATTTTAAAGTCTATTTTTGAACGATTCGGTTTTCTTATCTCTATATATAAAATGTGCGTTTTAATTTCGGAATAAAAAGAGTAAATTTATATTCATAATTAACGGCAATCTCTTAGATCTTTTTGACTTTTTGTTTATCATAAATGATTTTACTCTGAATAACTAAAGTTTAACATTATATTCATTTGACGTTAATTATGAATCACGGTATAATCGTTTATAGTACTTAGTTTAATTGTAATCGGTATGTAACGGTGCATAATTAATTGCTTGACGAACTTAATTACGGTATGTTATTAACGGAGTATTATGAAAAAAAAAATCACACTTATCGTTTTCGTGTTATCAAAAAAGCGCTTAATAACTAGGTAGCGACAAACTGAAACTAATCGACAAACATGATTAATTTTTTACACAATTTTCATTATTAAATTTATGCACTGATTAAGTAAAATATATTTCGATAATTCTGGCTAAGGATGTATTCGAGCTTGTTTCTTGAGAAAGTTTGCACGTCGCAATAAACACTCATTTATCCCGTTAGTCAGTATTATCGGCAAATCACTATGCACTTAATATGTTACTGTTGATAATTGCCATACCTTGGGTATTATTAAAGATCTATACAATAATGCCATCAAATCCAATGCATTTTAGGGAAGTTTCACGCTTAAAGGAAGAAATACGAAACGATGAGCAATCGTTAAAACTTGTTTTATTTTGATACATATAAATTCAACCATGAAACGATGAAATGCGTTCTAAGATATTTCCAACGAATTTTGGCTTTTAGTCAAAATACAAATGTTTTACATTTACTTATTGTGCAACGATGCAATTCTGTCGGACGTTTTTCCAACAAATTTGGTGCGTACATAAATAGTGATTTGTACTCATGTTCACCAAAATTCATATGGTCGCGAAAAATAGATTAAATTTACTTATTGAGGATAGATACAATTGTTTGGGACGCTTTCCACGGAATGGGGAAATAAATAACGATTTTGCCATATCCTGGTCAAAATCAATGTGATTAAGGAGAATGCTTTAAGATTACTTATCGGGCAACAATGCAATGCTTTTGGACGCCAAAACGAAATTGGTTCATAAATAACGACATCTGCCATGTCTTGGTCAATATGCATATGTCCACGAAAAATGCACATATATCACACCTATTCTTCGGTACGGGTATTCATTTTTTGAATGAGGGCAACAATATATCGAGAAACGGTTACCCCAACAGCTACTGTTTAATAACCTTCAACCTAACCCCTGGCTTGTCTGCACACGCTAGCACACACTGGAATTTAGTTAGAAACGCCTCCCTTCGCCTAGAAGTCGGCTTTGAAGAAGCTCTCGTTTGGTGTACGGCGAATTCGATAACGTGATTGAGATCGATAAACATCGGAATGTGGTCGTTGACTTCGCCTGTTAAAAGTGACAGCTCTAAATTACAAGCTTCAGTGTATAACAACAGCTGAAAGAAGATGGACGCATACTTGGACGTACAAGGGTTTAGAGGTGTTGATAACGAATTCATACCGAAATAAATTGCCGTGATTACAGATCATGGTTCGTTACTGTTGATGCTGATAAACTCACCTCGAGATTATTTTATATCAAAGCCCATGTCAAGACAGATAAGGTACTTAGTGGATAAATATCACGGCTTGAAATGGCGGTTAGCGTATGTGCCATACAACGATTTCCAAGAGGAGCTGCTAAGAACTCTGCTGCCGTTTAACAAAATTCACATTAAGGGTACTCAAAAACAACGGTTTTTACGGTTCCTTAACAAACCAATACTAAACTTGGACGAGATTGGTTGTCCGTCGATTACAAAATTGAAAAAGGAAGCAAAGGCATATAGCTGTTTAAACCATAAGAACGAGGAGCCTATGTGCGCTCTGGACAACTCATTACTACTGCAAGACTGGGCGCATACCAACTCCAAAGGTGTATGCGGTATAAGTGCTGAAATGCTTGAAATCGATCCTCAGCCACAAGAATGTGCTTCGACTTGTAAGTGCTTCTAATCAGCTGCCGCGAAACGCACGTAGACCTTGTGCAATTATTGCAAACACAGATCCATCAAACAAACCAGGTCAGCATTGTACTGCTATCTGCATTGACGACAATGGTAATGGGGAATATTTTGATTCCTTTGGCCGACCACCGCTAGGTTACCATTTACGTTTCCTTGGGAAAAATTCTGGATAGTTCCGCTACAACCAAACAATATTGCAGGATTGTCGGATGTGTGTGGACTTTATACAATAATGTTTTTGTATTTTAGAATAAATAATTTACCAATGCTTGATTTTGTAAATAAGCTTTCACCACATGTTTAGTTATAAATGATGCGATAATCCAGTTACTGTATAATGCTTGTTTTTCAACTATTCTACTCTGATAAATTTGTTTTAATTAAGAGTTCCGTGACAAGAGAGAGTGACGTGTGCATGATCAGCTTCTATTACAGAAAATGTTCATGAGTCTATACACCCCTAGATGGTCCTACCAACAAATTCAAGTTTTGCAACAAGGGAGCCGGGGCGCAGACCATGATACAAGTCATGTCTTAGGCTAGGGCCACCTTTTTAGAATAGAAATATTTTATGTCGGGGGCGAAGGCCTACAACTGTAGGATTAGGTTAGAATCCTCATACAATTCCACCAAAGTGGCCATGATAGGAGCCAAGGCCCAAGAGCTAGTTTCTGCACTTATATGTATGTATATATATATATATATATATATATATATATATATATATATATATATATATATATATATATATACATATAAGGTTAGGGTCCCATGCCATTACCAACCAGGAACCGCGACAGGGGGCGAAGGCCCGAGAACAAGTTTTGACGACATACATGGTAGTTCCTATACTTGTCTTACAAGAACCTCTTTATTATTAAAAACAATTTCAAATTTACCAGGGAGGCGGGTGCACGCACGACCAATCAGCTAAAAGTAGGGCGTGGACTAACATTACACCCTCCAATAGAACACTGCATGTACGCGCAATTGCCTAACTTCCAAGGGATATATAGCCAAAAAGGCTCTTAATACGCCTCCCACGTGAGGGTGTAAAAAAAGTGGAGGGAAAGGTGTCCCGGGGGGCGAGGTTTGTGATTTAATAAAGTGGAGGGGATAGTGCCTGTCTACTACTGACATGATTTGTAAAAGGGTGAAACTAGAATTTAGCCCATCTGTCACTAAAGTACTTAGACTCATCTAAACTCAATAAATTTCACGAAAAGCTTATAAATATCGTATATAAGTCCAGGAATGAAATTTACTAAAATGAGAATTTTCTTTCGATAGTCTGTCCAAACCTCCAAATTCAGTACAGGTTCTTATGGAGTAACTCTCTCTTATACTATCTTTAGTTATTTCTAAATAACTGTATCATTGTTCTTCATAGCGCTGTTGTCAAACGTAATATGTAATTCTATAATTATTAATTCATTAATTAAGCTAACTCCATTAGTAGAAGTCGGACACCTGACGCCATCTTGGATTTTGACGCCTATTTTTAATGCTTTTTTTTCGGAGCCCATTTTCAACCCTATTTTTTACACACACACGTGTGAGACCGTATTTTCAACCCTTTCTTTTCGAAGGCCCTTTTCAACACTAATTATTTTTTAACTTGCGCACGTGTAGGACGTGTTTTTTCACCCCTATTTTATGACAGCTCACGTATAGGACGCTAATTTTCCACCCTTTCTTTTCGAGGGTCAACCCTAATTAGAGCCTTTCTGTACTTGCTCACGTGGGGGCTGGTCTTGGTACTGGTTTGGACCTGGAGCTGGACTTGAACTTGGACCTGGACTTGGGGGTTGGTCTTAGGGTTATTTTTGATGGTCATCTAATTAAGGTTCTTTTGGCTATATTAAGAGCAGTGCCACTGGAGGTTAGGAAAATGCACACGCATACAATGTTGGAAACTGCATAATTAATAAGATATTATTACTAAAATTATCTATCGGCTTATTGCTTTAAAATGGTCACATGCTATTGGATGATATTTACCTATACGAGAAAACGTATTTCCAATAAGGAGGTTCTTGTATGATACGTGTAGGGCTTAGCAACTTGTTCTCGGGCCTTCGCCCCATGGCTGGAGGTGGTATGGAACCCTAACCTTATAAGACAAGTGTAGAGCTTAGCCCCTATCGTGGCTCCCTTGGCGCAATTGTATGTGGTTCTAACTTAATCTTACAGCTGTAGGCCTTCGCCCCATCATACAAAATTGTATTCTAATAAGGAGGTTCTTCTAAGGCAGGACTTGTATCAGGAGCTGCGCACTGGCCACTTTGAGCAAAAATTGACTTTAGTGCCATCTAGTGGCGTATAGGCTAATGAACATTTTCTATAATTGACGTTGATAATGCGCACCTCCCTCCTTGCTCTATTTTGTTTCTCTCTCACCCTCTCTCTTTTTCACACACACACACACACACACACACACACACACACACACACACACACACACACACACACACACACACACACATACACATACACATACACATACACATACACATACACATACACATACACATACACATACACATACACACACACACACACACACACACACATACACACAAACAAATCAATTAATTAGTCAATCTCAAACAAATCAGGCTCAATCACCAGATCAATCTCAATCAATCAACCGAAATTATGTCTTACAGTTTGAGGAAACCAGATTACAGTTCAAACTGAATACATTACAGCGTGCGTGTTTGCGTGTGTGTGTGCGTACGTGCGTGCGAACGTGCAAGCGTCCGTACGTGTGTGCGTACGTTCGAGCGTGCGTACGTGCGTGCGCATGTGCGTGCGTGCGTGCGTGTGCGCGAGCTTGCGTGCGAGCGTGCGAGCTGGCGTGCGTGCGTGCATGCGTGTGTGTGCGAGCTTCCGTGCGTGCGTGCGAGCTTGCTTGCGTCCGTGCGAGCGTGCGTGTGTGCGTGCGTACGTGCGTGCGTGTTTTCTTTTGATCCTCGTGCTAAAGCAGTGCTAGTCGATTGTATGTAGTTGTAGGCACTATTGTGTTGACTAAAAGCTATAATTGGAAACGCTGCTTGCAATGCCCAATCCGTGGAGTTATTTAATTAGCTTTTTTAACATATGTATTTATTTATGATAAGGTCAGGCTTGTATGTAAAATAATATAGAGGTGAAACCAGCTAGCTAACGTGTTGTAGGAGCAGCAAACAGCTTCTGAGAAGGAGCTGAAAGATTTGAAGAGTGTGCAGCATTTCCAGAGCCGTGTTGAAACCAGTTAATTTAGGGATAACCTCGTGCCCATGTAATAATAATGTCTGATAAAGCTCTTAGGGTTATTACTTGCTTTATAGTTTGTTACAATATAATCGTTCAAGGTGAAGACGATGAGGTGATTGTATCTCAAAATCTCGATGATGATGATGCTCTCCATGAAATTTCAAATAAAATTAGATTACGTCACTCTTATTTCCGATTATAAACTTTTTTTTTAAAACGTTTAGTTGACATTGCTATTAACCCCAACTGATAATAGTCCTTATAACGTGAATCACAAATGTGTGTGTGTGTGTGTGTGTGTGTATGTGGGTGTGTGAGTGTGTGTGTGTGTGTGTGTGTGTGTGTGTGTGTGTGTGGGTGTGAGTGTGTGGGTGTGTGTGCGTGCGTGCGTACGTGGGTGCGTGCGCGTGTGTGTGTGTGTGTGTGTGAACGTAATTGAGTATACAATAGTTTAATGTAATCTGAAGATTCAATTATTTAAAGTAATTTCTGCGTTAGCAAAATTTTTCAAATATTTGTAAGTGTTTTGAATGTAAATTTTTGTAAGTGCAGCATGATTGTTAAATACGAGTAGCGGTATTCAGGTTTTTTGTGTATTACTTTCTAAAATAGTTAATGATCGGCATGTAACAGTTTGTTTATATCCAGTCATTCACAAATCGTATTTTAATGAGACACATTGTATAAAAAATATTTCAGTTCAACGTATGGTACAGCTGAAGGAAAAAACACTTCTAAAGGTAAGCGTATTATTTTAATATATGTTTTTACCTGATATTGCTAACAAAAATGTCGATAAATATTTGTAAAATGTAATATTACGCTTATAGGATGACGTCATAAGATCAGCTCTACAAAATAATAAGTACGCACGTATTCCTGGATTTTAAACATGTAGTTATTGTTAATTAACGTATAATAATAAAACCATTAAAACCTTTTGCCTTTTATTTGCATTATATCAGTTTGATATTCTTAAAAACATGTTGATTTTAATTTAACTCTGTTATATATAAATAATTATTACTTTCCAGTCTTTTTAATGGGTTTTTACAACTGTTAATGAACACGTTACGATGAAACAATTTTGTGTGTATGTAATTGAACATGCAAATAAATCAGATATGATGTTCCTAATGTATAGGTGATGACTGTTTAGAGAATCTGCCTATACATAAAGCAGCATTGAATTAGGGTCGAAATTATTTATTATTTCACGTCATATTTAATTAGACTTTAATGTATTCAGTTTGAACTGTAATCTGGTTTCCGCAAACTGTAAAACATAATTTCGGTTGATTGATTCAGATTGATCTGGTGATTGAGCGTGATTTGCTTGAGATTAATTAATTGATTTGTGTGTATGTGTGTGTGTGTGCGTGCGTGCGTGCGTTTGTGCGTGCGTTTGTGCGTGCGTTCGTGCGTTTGTGCGTGCGTTCGTGCGAGCGTGCGTGCGTGCGTTCGTGCGTGCGTGCGTGCGTGGGTGCGTGTGTGCGTGTGCGTGTGCGTGTGCGTGTGCGTGTGCGTGTGTGTGTGCGTGTGCGTGTGCGTGTGCGTGTGCGCGTGTGTGTGTGTTGTGTGTGTGTATCTGTGTGTGTGTGTGTGTGTGTGTGTGTGTGTGTGTGTGAGAGAAAGAGAGAGGGTGAGAGAGAAACAAAATGGAGCAAGGAGAGAGGTGTGCATTATCAACTTCTTTTATAGAAAATGTTCATTAGTCTATACTACTAATCAATTTTTACTCAAAGGGGCCAGGGCGCATCCTTACAAGAACCTCCTTATCAGAATACAATTTTGTATGACGGGGCGAAGGCCTACAGCTCTAAGATTAAGTTGGAACCACATAAAATTGCACCAAGGGAGCCACGATAGGGGTTTAGCTCTACCCTTGTCTTATTAGGTTAGGGTCCCATTCCATCTCCGGCCATGGGGCGAAGGCCCGAGAACAAGTTGCTAAGCCCTACACGTGTCTTACGAGAACCTCCTTATTAGAAATACGTTTTCTCGTATAGGTAAAAGATCATCCAATAGCATATGACCATTTTAAAGCAATAGGATCGATAATTTTAGTAATAATATCTTATTAATTATGCAGTTTCCAACATTGTATGCGTGTGCAGTTGCCTAACCTCCAGGGGTACTGCTCTTAATATGGCCAAAAGGACCTTAATTAGATGACCATCAAAAATAACCCTAAGACCAACCAAGTTCAAGTCCAGCTCCAGGTCCAAACCAGTACCAAGACCAGCCCCCTACGTGAGCAAGTGCAGAAAGGCCCTAATTAGGGTTGATCCTCGAAAATAGAGGGTTGAAAATACGCTTCCTATACTTGAGCTGTCAAAATAGGGGTGAAAAAACACGTCCTACACGTGCGCAAGTAAAAAATAATTAGGGCTGAAAAGGGCCTTTGAAAAGAAAGGGTTGAAAATACTGTCTCACACGTGGGTGTATGTAAAAAATAATTGGGGATGAAAATTCCAGCAGTGGTTGAAAATACGGCCTCACACGTGGGTGTGTAAAAAATAGGGTTGAGAATGGGCTCCGAAAAGAAAGCAGTAAAAGTAGGGGTTGAAAATACGGTCGCCCACGTGGGCGGTCTTGTGACGTCAAATTCCAAGATGGCGTCAAGTGTCCGTCTTCTACTTCCATTTATTAAAAATCATTCTTTTCAGAACGACTACATCTCATTCACGCATGTTATAAGGTAATGATCAATAATTTTTATAATTGTATGATTGAGGTTATTTTGTAGAATTTCGTGTCATATGGAGATGGACGGTGAATGTGGTCCTGCAAACATAAAACGGCAGAGTGGAAATCACCTCAGCCGTAAGGAGAAATTTCTAATGAATGTACTTAATTATTTCTTTGCCACAATGTATGTTAACGCAGCTGTTACAAAAGCCAGCAAAGCATTATGTTGCATAGAGCGTAGTATCTATGCTATCAAAAAGGAAGACCAAACCGGAGCAGTAGCTAGTCCGAAAAAGCGCATGAAACAAAAAGGTGCACATTCATCTACATACAAGAATAAACTTGATGTTACGGTACAAGAAAGAGGTCGTGAGGTTCTTCGTTTGCCTCCTTACCACTTCGAATTAAACTCAAGTCAAACATCATATTAAAATAAATAACAAAGCTTTTAAAGTTAAAGACATGGAGGAATTAATAAAATTTGGGTACGAAAAAGTGACGATTAAAAATTGGCAATATTATACAAGTCATATAAAGGTCGTTGAAAGTAAGATGTGGGTAGCTGATAACCTTCAAGATAATATTGCAGGGTTTATAATTAACGTTACAGAAACATCATACGAAGACCTGGAACCCGATTCGAGCGATTAAACTATACTGAAAAACAAAAAATTTTCTAAAATATTAAATAAACTTTTTACAGCGTCAGTCTCGTTATTTAATAACCACACTTCCTGTATTATATTACAACGAAAATAAAAGATGCAGCTATAACCAAACTTTGAATAAAATTGTTATTATGTTTATATACTGCAAAATCCTTCTGTAGGCAAAGGATAAAGTTACCATTTGCGCATGCTGTTGCTTGTAGAGCTTCTTTCATAATTCCATGTACATACGCCTACTTCGCTTTTCTAAAAAATGCAGTTCAAAGATTCGATTTGTAGAGATTAAGGGTAGTCTTTTTCGGTATATTCGTAGGTACATTGCAGATTCATCTAAATTTGTATTGCATTGCAAAAATTTTTATTAATTTTGAGGTTGGAAATTGTGTCTCTCATACCGTAGATGAAGGATTATTATAACCGTAATACGGTATTATAGGTGCAGTAATCTATTGGCATAATAAGTTTGGCAATCCTGCACTGTTTTTTGATAAGCCCCATACTGAATTTGGAGGTTTGGACGCGCTATAGAATCAAAGACAAGCGAACTGTAACCGTAAAAATTTCAAAGATTACACAAAAACCGTTACACACTACCGAATGTAAATGTGTATAATCAAGTAATAGAGCATTGGAAACAGGAAGCTTTGAAATTAAGTGTGACAAAGGAACCATAACCCGAATAACGGAAACCAAAATTAAAAAACAACAAAGTAGAACACAGCAACGTTAGCAAAAGATTCGTATTTAAATTAATATCATATAAGATTGCACCTTGCACAATGTCCGTTTATTATAATATGCCAAATTAATAACTACTTTAGATATAAATTGATTGAAGTAATTGCAATAAAACATTGAGACTAGTTGAGGGAGTGAACAAAAAATTCATTTGCTATCTCTAATTATAAAATACTGTATATTTATGTTTAATTAATTTATTTGTGATTAATTAATGTGAACGTATGGAAGATCGATAAAAATTGTTCTTTATAAACATAAACATCAACATCTAAAAAAATGTGGGTACTATTTCAGGAAAGAAAGTAAATCATCCCGGATGTGTGATGTAAGGTTAATAATGCGTAAATAAAATAATTATGTGTGGATGATGCATACGCGCAGAAGTGATGCTGATGAAAAGGAACAGGAATAATTTTGTTCTTTCCTATTTTAATTTTTATGAAACACACAGTGGCACTGCATTTAATGATTTTCTATACAGAAAAAGAAATGAACAAACGTTATGCAACTCTGCATTTTATAAAGGTTAGCTTTTACATTCAAACTTATCTAACTTCCATTTGCCTAAAATTAACATCTAAAGCTACTAAGTCTTTGAACGTGATTTTGTATACTTTATCGGCTGTTCAGTGATGCATGCTCGGATATTAGACGATGTTAATGGAAGTGGAGTTAGTACTACAGTTGTATATGCAGATAAATTTCGTTGATAGGTAACTATTTAAATAGTGATATTTGTAATTGAAGTTGTGTATTTAGGAAGAAGATTTCATTAAGGAATAATATGAAAAGATCTTATTTATATTGTCTCTTTTATTTTATCAAATAAGAAAGATCTTTGAACTACTTCTTTCAGCTCTAGAAATAAATTAGGCTGCTGTACACAGTAGCTTAAATGTAGGGCAGTTAGACAAGCACCGATTAAATGAAAAGTCAATATTACTCTAATAGCTGAGTATTTAATTTAAATATAATATAATAATAATATAAAGTTGCTTTCCTTTATGATATCTACTATTATTATATTAAGCAGAAACGCAAACAACTCCGTATTATGCTTCGCTCAATTAACCGTTCTCAAAATAGTTATCGAATTATCGAAAGGATAACAGTACACAAATTTTATTTAATCTAATAACCTAATCAAACTTTCCCTAGATTATTTAGGAAACTTTAGGAATTGAACAATAAACCTTCGTTCACAAATATAACCTACTTGTTACATAGAAAACGAAACGAAGTATAGCGCCGTTGATATTTACTGGCTACGGATTCTTGAGCTCCCAAACTGCCCTCGTAACCGCTGATACCGGCATGTTTGTAACTTTTGTGCGACTTCTCCAACTTAGCTCTAGTTAGAAACTTAAATTACAGCAAATGTATCCCATAAAGACACGAGTTTTATATTTACAACTTCGTATAAGATCAATACAAGCGACGTATAAAAAACAAATTTACTTCTATTATGATACGTTATACCTACTTTTTCTTTTCGAGTTTGCTTCGATTCTACCAAACTTCCCAAATTTAATTCAATTAACCAAACTTTGTGTCCATTACGAGAGAATTGATTACTTTACATTTAAACTTTAGCCAACTACTTTACGTACTAACCTTCTTAATAGGCAATTGCCTGGTAGTTAAGACTATCTAACTTCATATCGATATTATTAATTGTTTGATATTTACATTTTGTGTAAGGATAATATATGTTCAATAGGTAGGTTCATGGTATAGAGAAGTTGTACATGGTCTACATAAAGTGAACAAATTTAATTTGTT
Organism: Vesta saturnalis; assembly: GCA_036346205.1. Lineage (NCBI taxonomy): Eukaryota > Metazoa > Arthropoda > Insecta > Coleoptera > Lampyridae > Vesta > Vesta saturnalis. Next base: position 9,219,841 of record JARFJB010002396.1, read on the forward strand.
GTGTATAAATTATGAACATTTTCCACTAATGCACCACTTTAAAATGTTAAATTGAAATTTCGTGATGGTTGCAAATCAATAGTTATATGAACATTATTAAATGTTTGTTTATGGAACAATTCCATTAATCAAATGGCTCATATTTATTAATATTGCAGAGTTTTAATTTAATTGATTGAAATGTATTGCCATATTTTCTTTGAGAGGAACGTTATTCAGCTTTGCAACGATAGAAATTGATCTATTAAGTAATTTTTCAAAGAAATCATCAATTGAAAGTATTTTTAATTAACTTAGTAATATCTAGTAAAGCAGACTACATTGATATCACTTAAAATACACGCTCTACTTACTATAACGTTGTTAAGCAATAACTTCATTACAAACACTCACAGATCCTTTTAAAAATTTTAAACTAATGTTAAATTTTAAATAATAACCCTGTAATTAGATGTAATTAGATATATATATATATATATATATATATATATATATATATATATATATATATATATATATATATATATATATATATATATATATATATATATATATATATTATAAACACGTACCGGATGGGGTGAATCGTCACCAGGTCAGCTTTTGTGCATAGTTTTGTTTCAGACGTTATATTTAGGTCTTATTTCTCTACATCGTTCTTCGTACGTTTAAGGGGACATTCACGTTCTATAAAGCGCTTGAAAAGTTGGGATAAATTTCCTGAGCTTAGTTTTTGATCAACAGATTTGAAATTTGGAAGATGTACGTTTTAGTGTCGCATGTATCGATTGGTTGTTCTAGATTTTTGAAAATATTGGTGCAAAACGAAAAAAAACATAAAAATTTACGAAATCAAAAATTTAAAACAACGGTTACCTTCCAAATTACTTTTTAAGGCGAAAGTAAAAAAAACGCCTTTTTCAAAATTTTGGAAAATAACTGAGTAATTTTTTGACAAAAGTCTAAGGCGTGTACGCAGTATTGTGTTAACTCCGCCTACTGTTGAGTGCACGTGCACTAGAGTAGTTGGTTCAAGTTTCTTTATTACCTATTTGCTGCTTTACTTATTATTGTAATATTTGTAACACAGAATCAGGTAAGAGAATTATTATGATTACTGATGGGATTGTGAGGATTATTATAATGAGTAAGTGCTACAATGATAGTGGAATTGAATTACTACAATTATATATCAAAACGAATAAAGCTATACTCGTAAAAATAGTGAAGTCGTAGCGATTGAGGAAACCACCACCAAATCGTGCTGTTTCAGTTCCATCTCAGTTGTTAGTACCGGCTTCCATATCTCAGGGCGTAGGTATTTGAGATCATCGCGATGCGGACGGACATCCTTAGTACTCACGCTCTTGATATTAGTGGTACGTACGTACTGAACAGTTTTTATAGTGTGTTGTGCCTGTATGGTATTATGTAAGTATACCTAGAAACGTATTTTTATACTCATCAGTGTGGTTGTCTATCTGTTTGCCCACCAAAAAGGAAATATAAACCAAGTCCAAAAAAGCGATACAAAAGGTATGCTACTTGTCACTTTCAAGCTGATACGTTATTGCTAGTAAAGATTATTCCAAATACCTACATTCTTCAAAATTAATAATTATGTATGTACAGGGTGACTTACAGAACCGACGGTGAATACCCACAAAATGAGATGACAGTTACCTTATGTAAATGTTGATAGTTTACCGGAAAAAAGTGTTTAAATTTTTCTAAAAATTGTTTTGGGTGCCCTAGAATTTCAGAAAAAAGAGCACAAAAATTCATAGAAGGCTGTATATTTAATTGTTTCATTCCTTTTCGTTTTTTAAATAAAACGTCAATTTTTTTGGTCACATTCACATTCGGTAAACGGACACTGTACTGCTTTATGGTGAGGCTTGCACAACTCTTTCACTAACCTGATGCAACATGTGAAAGATTTTTGTTGCGACAATGTTAAATGAAGTAGAGTTTTTAGTTGTTTTATAAACAACGGCATAATAAATAGCAAGATTCGGATAACGAAAAATGAATGACCAGTATGACAAGTGACAAAACAATCTGTCTTGTGGAAATGAGTAGCCATTGGATTTTATTTTAGAACAGACTTGCTTCAAGGTAAAGTGCTAGAGCGCCAGTAGTTCAGCGTTAGCGGTCGCATGCCACGTGGTTGGTGCGGGTTCGAATCCCGCCACATGCAATTTTTATTGTTAGGTTACAGTAGTATTTTTTATCTAATCTAAAATAAATATACAAACTTTATGTAAACTTCGTTTTATAGATAACGCATGTCTACAGAACACACAGATGTTTTGTGCGCATGTCTGTTCTAAAATAAATACCAATGGGCAACGTTTCGCGTCACCATAGAAGCCACCAGATCCAGTGCTGTCAACAGCTGCGGCACCTGGCATTGCCCCACTTAAAACGAACGTTGTCAAGATAACTTATTGCCAATGCTTCTTCTGGGCCTTAAAAAAAAACAGTTCTCAAAAAAAGTGACTGTTTCATTTTTCTCGCAAACTATTAACATTCGGATAGGGCATTATTAGCTGAATCGTAATCTTTTATTCTCGTCTATCATCACCTAAAATACCTGAATACATTTTAAAGTCACCCTGTGCATATTGCGACCTTAAAAAGTGAGATGGGTAACTTTTAATTACAATTTTAAAATAAGACTATAGCAACTGGGCGTTGAAGTAAGAAAAAAACTTAGAACTGAAGTAAGGGTTGTTCCTCACGATTTGGAAGAAGCGACAGTTTACACTTCTGATACTCATATTGAATCATCTACCGCCATGTTCACGTATGTATCTATACATTTTGTAAAATGGATTATATTTAGCAGCATGTGATTTAGGGGAGAACCAAAAGCATCCTCAGACAAAGGCATATATCGAGAAGATGATTCTCAACTGAAGTCTGACGCGAGCAACAGTAGAAGTCCTGATTCGCCCAGGTTTATTTATTATTTTGACTATAGGATAGCAAGGAAATCAATATTGTGAATACATATTTGCAGGCCTTCGACATCTACAAACGTCGATTACCCAGTAACGATAACAGAAACGCTGCAAATTAAAGAACAAGCTTTTGAGCCATTTCCAGAGGGGAGAAAAGTAGTAGATCTACAACATTTTTTGCATAATATTACAGATCTTGATGACCATAAGCCGTTTTTCTTACATGAAATTTATTCGCGAGATCAGAAATATTAAAAATGTCCATATTATAACCCTTTTATTAAATTTCTACATTTCCTGCTTTCAAAACTATTTATACAATATCCTTAACATAATCCTAACTATACAATTTATGTTTAAACACCTGTAAATGTTCATCCAAAATACCCTCGAAAAATTGACTTTTATTGAAAAAATGAAATGCTAAATTGACTTTACGAAATTAATGTATTTAACATTCTTGACATTTTGGTTGGTAGCACAATGCTTTTATGATGAAACCAAACTATGTAAATAATATTCAGATTAAATTATACAAAACAAATCTATTTTAACCATCGTGAACCAGATTTCTATAAAACAGTGTCTGCAATGTATCGAGCTTGAAATCACCCATTTTATTACCAAATTGTCATTTAAACGTACGATCGTCTTTTTACATTTTCTGAACATACTATAAACTTAATATATAAATATATATATATATATATAGTATATATATATATATGATATATATATATATATATATATATATATATATATATATATACTATATATATATATATATATACAGTTATTAAAATGTGTTCATGATTTCAAGTGCACATAAATCTAGTTTTATTTATCATACAAAAATAAAATGGTTACATCTTAAGAAAAACTTAAAAGTTTCATCCCAGGTGCCAAAATTATAAATGTTCCATATAAGAACCCCTTTGATACGACAGATTTTAAGCGAATATCAAGCTTTGCCATACTTTGTTAAGAGTGTTCAGGTCGATTGTTTCATAGCTCTGGCAATCCTGTTGGATCTCAGGTATGCTTTCTGGTGGTGTATACACTTTATGTTTGATGTATCCTCACAAAGAAAAATCACAGGTGATGTCCGGAGATCTTGGAGGCCAGTTCAAGAGTGCACCATCACTTGGATCTGCTTGGCATTCATCTGCGAGGCACCGATTTTGAAGTCCAGAATGGTTTAGATTCTTGTTCTAATTTTCGTGGAAGCCATTCCGTCATCATGTCCAAGATTTATTCCATTCATTGTTTGTCCAACAATAAAAAAGGTCCGTACACTTTGTTGGATTAACTGCTCGATGAGTGTTGGGTTCTCCGAACCCCATATAATGACATTATGTCTGTTCAAGGTACCACACAAGTGGGATGTGGTTTCATCACTAAAGACTAAACATTTTAACAGTTTTAATTTTCCATCAATGCCTACATGTTCTCACGAAAAGAAAGTTGGTTTTAATGCTTGAACAAGCTGAAGTTTGTAAGGCTTGAAATTTAACGTTTACGTAAAATTTTCCAATCTGTTGATTCTGGTATATAACTGTTTGCTGCATTTAACAGTAGATTTCATAGACTATGCGTAAAACTTTCTTACCTGCTCTACAGCGTATCTTACTGATGTTTCTTTCACAAATGCACCAATTTCTCTTAAAATTCAAGTACCACTTGTGACTGCTAGGAGGATCTTCATTAAATTTGGTTCTAAAGTAACGTTGCAACTAATAACTGATTGGTTGATGTGATAATCCAACACATAAAATGCTTTCCTGTCTTCAAATTCAGCCAGTACACAATTGACAACAATTGACTTTAACAAATATGATACATACTTAAATAGATGTAAACAAAACTTTATGAGTTTTTCGTTCCAGTGGTACCAACTGAAATGGTCTTACAAAGGTTAATCCAGTAATATTTATAATCAGGAACATCATTTGTAATAACTGTTATATATATATATATACTATATATAGTATATATATATAGTATATATATATATATATATATATATATATATATATAATAATAATGAACCTGAACCGGATTGCGAAATCGTTACCCCAGGTAAGCTTTTTTGTCCATATTTTTGTTTAAGGCGTTATATTTAGGTCTTATTTCTCTACATTGTTCTTTATACGTTTAAGGGGACATTCACGTTCTATAAAGGGCTTGAAAAGTTGGGATAAATTTCCTGAGCTTGGTTTTTGATCAACAGATTTGAAATTTGGAAGATGTACGTTTTAGTGTCGCATCTGTCGATTGGTTGTTCTAGATTTTTGAAAATATTGGTGCAAAACGAAAAAAAAACATAAAAATTTACGAAATCAAAAATTTAAAACAACGGTTACCTTCAAAATTACTGTTTAAAGCGAAAGTGAAGAAACGCCTTTTTCAAAATTTTGGAAAATAACTTAGTAATTTTTAGACAAAAGTCTAAGGCGTGCATACAGTATTGCGTTAACTCCGCCTACTGTGGGTAATAAGTTCATTTGTCTTTAAGTGTAATATGTGCAATATAGAAATACGAGTGTCGACAGAGCCTCTACATGGAAGTGTAACATCTATGGATGTATGGATGCATCTGTATTAGCTGCAATATCTACTGGATGTGGGCATTCACAACTGTCTCAACAACATGCTATTTTAAATATCCCTCCGATGAGTACACGACAGTATTCAAAATATCACGAATTAGTGTTGAAAACCATTTTAGATACTTCATGGGTGGCAATGGAAGAAGCTGGACAGGAAGAATTGCGGTTAGTTAGGGAAAATGGAGATGTAGATGCCTCTGGTAATGGTCTCATAACAGTGATAGCCGACGTGGCTTGGTCGAAGCGATCGTACAAGGTTAATTACGATGCATCTTCTGGGATAGTAAATTGCATAGAATACGTTAGTATCAATACCACTAATATTCAATATTTTAGGCATGTATAATTGGAGCTAAAACTGGAAAACTACTGTTCGTTGCCTCCAGAAATAAGTACTGTGAAATCTGCACGAAAAATGTGACAGCTACAGACCATCGTTCTTATAAAAACTGGCAAAGCACTTCAACTGGAATGGAATCCGACATAGTACTAGAGGGTTTCAAATCCAGCATTGAAATGCATAAATTGAAATATGTCAAAATAGTCGGTGATGGAGATAGTAGTGTATATAAGAAGCTTTGCACTGAGAGACCTTATGGTGGTAATGTTCGAATTAGCAAAATAAAATGCACTAACCACCTTCTGCGAAACTACTGTACCAAACTACGCGAGCTGTGCACCAAAAGGAAAAGTAGCACTAATCAAATTGTTGCTCCTCAATTTAGAACCGTTTTAAGGGCCAACATTCAGAGGTTAAGAATTGGTATAAAAAAAGCAATACTGTATCGACGCAAATAAGAAGGAACGCTTGAAAAACAAATTGCCGGATTAAAATCTTATATTTCCAATTGCCCTCATCACGTATTTGGAAATCATCTACAATGCGATGCATATTTTTGTACGGGCAGCAAGGAAGGTGACGTAAATTATATATCAGATTTTTAAAAATGTGGCCTAATGGATGATATACTGTCCTGCGATAATAGGCTACAACAGAATGCATTCAGTTTGCTGTTGAATATGAACAACAACGCAGCCGAATGCTACAATTCTGTGGTAGCAAAATTCATTGGAGACAATCGTATCAATTTTAGCATAACAAATAGTTATGATATCAGATGTCGAGCTGCGGCGCTTCAGTTTAACGAACACGAGAAGGCTCTATCTACGGTCCATAAATGAAGGACCATAAAAAGTCCGGGAAAATACACGAAGTTGTATATAGAAAAGATGATACAACGACGAACATACAATAAAACAAGGAAACAACTTTTCCCGACAATGCCAAAAAAGAAGGGTGGAACTACTGGTGCCGATATTGACTATGGGGCAGTTGAAGAATTAAGTATCAGTACAAAGGCACAGAGGAAAGAGGAACTGTTGCGCCTAATCGCGACTTCCAATGTCCAAGAATTGGAAATGAAAACCCGAGGACAATGCAGCAATCCTGTATGGAAGAGCAAAAAAATGTATAGGCTTACAGCGTCTAATTTTGGAGCAGTCTGTAAACTCAGGGCGAGCACGGATCCAACAACGTTAGCAAAACGAATTTTGAATTCTGCATTTACCGGATCGGCTGCTACCAGATGAGGTATAGATCATGAACCCATTGCACGAAATAAATTTAAAGAAGAACTTGGCATTTCTGACGAAATTAGTGAATGTGGTCTCTTCGTGCATCCCGAATTTCCACATTTAGGGGCCAGTCCAGGTGGACGATTACCTGGAGGAGAAATTATAGAGATAAAATGTCCCTACTCCAGCAGACACATTTCGCCAGAAGAAGATGTTGCCCAAAAAAAATTAAATTTTTGGAGGAATGTATGGATGGCACCTATAAACTGAAAAAACAGGATAAATACTATAATTAAGTACAAGGCCAGGTGGCAATCAGTGGTGCTGCTTTTTGCTATTTTGTGGTGTGGACACCTTTTGGTATTATAGTTGACACAGTAATTTACTTATCGAAACAATAATACATAAGAATTTTATATCCCAATGTCCTTTTTTCAGATTGTCCAAGATAACGAATGTTGCCAAAATTAAATAAATTTTGTTATGAAGTGATGATACCGGAAATAGTACAAAATAATTTTTAAATTATTTATACACCTGTATTCCGCACATTATACAGTGTGGAAACGCGGATAAATTCGGTAATTATTCTGTATGATAGAGACATCTAAAAAGGTTGCAGCGATTTAAATTACGGCGCATGTGAAAAATGTTTTTCAGAAGTTTCCATCAATTGTTTTGTAAGTTGTGACGTCATGAATATTTTTTTAAGTAACAACCTACATTTCTTTTTATTTCGGTAGAGTTTTTGAAACGATTTAAAATTTTGAATAGGTTACATAAGAAAAAAAATCAAGAAAAACCGCTTACACTTAAAAAAATTAAAAATGAATTTCCTAATTACCGGGATTTGCTTCACCCTGTGTAAATGAAACACCCTGTATAAATGACATACCCTGTATAAATTAAAATAATTTTAAAATATGCGCCTCAGTTCTTTCTACCACACCTCAAAACTTTGCTCTCCTATACCATCGAATAAAGGATGTACTACCCGCGGACGCAAGTTTGGGACACCCTGTATTAACATCATCCACATGTACCTTTTGGTACGTAAAAAAATAAACCCTTTCTAATTCTACAATAAAAAATGGGGGTCGACATTTAAAAAAAATGTCGATGACGTCATATCTTTTCTTGACACCTTGTATATTTCACTTTTGCTAAGAAAATTCGAAATTGAAAATAAATATCGGCGGGGCCGAGCGTTTTCTACCTAAGCCCCATTCGAATTTTTTATTTCTGCTCACTGTATAAATATTTTGTTGACTATAGTAGGAGGAATTGTATGATTTTTAGTAGACTAGTATAATTATTTTCGTTAGTGCTCAATACCTACATATTTCTACATTGTATTCTACAAGGACATTGCAGAAGTTCGAAATGTGAAAAACGCATGGTTGCGTTATTTTTTATTTCTTTTTAACCTGACGGTTGTTATGAGGAATACTTTCAAATGCATAATGTAAATTCAGATAACTACTGCAACTTCTTGCTTTATTTGGTGAAATCGTGTACTATGTAGGAAAGAAACGGCAATAGTGTATATATAAAACGCTAATCCAAAAACTGAAAATATTAATTTTACAGACTTTAGATACCGATCCACGTTGACTAGATTGACGTGCGACAACTTGATGCATGACCAATCGCGTGCAAGCTTGAGGTTATAAACTATCTTGCAATTGTGTATCACACACCTTCTAAAAATCACACTTCGAGAGTTGTAGCTTACCGTGAAAACCTCCTTAAGAACATAGTCGCGCAAACATTCGTTCGATAGCTCAACAAATTTTGAAAGCCATAGTTGAGTACGCTGATGGGCTAAGGATTTGGCCCACGACGTATCAGGTGTTTCAAATTTTTCAAAGTGGTTTGTACATTTGTCAGAAATCCCTTCTCTGCTACTACGGAAATTATGTAGCAGATTAACTTAATATGGTAATTTTCCTGACCAATAAATAGCCGATTAATATAATGAGGCGATTTGTTTGCTCTGTCCTTAGTGTTATTGTGCAGTACAGAGAAAGCATGAAACAATTCTTTTTACATGTGCTTATTGTATGGGTAATTACCCCAGGAATGCTAGTAATTACGATAAACAAATGATCGTAATTTACTAAAATTTATATTTGGTTCTTTCACGTTAGTTTAAAGAATGTGTAAATATCTACTACGATTGTGCTTTGACAACAGCGAATATAGTTTCACCTCGGACAAAGATGTTTGCTCATTTAGCTCAAGATTCTCATCATTCCGGTGAGTAAAACCATCCATGTCTATTTACTGTAATACTGAGTGTTTTGTATGATTGTAGATGAGGAATTCAGAACTATAATCCTGATCTACGTATAAACATTCGAAAAGGAAGATATCCAGGAAATAATTGAAATCATTGATGAGATTACGATGGAGTCCGATGAAGAAGACGAAGCAGCTACGCTTGGAGTTTTTCGCCAAGGAAGGCTAAATGGTCCTTTAAGGAGAAAACGACAGCGGTCTAAGAACGTCACAAAAACTCCTCAATGTGTTGTGCCCCAAGTACCTAAAAATAACAGCATAGCAGAAGTTTTATCCTAATAATGTGCAACAAATAGTGACTTTCACAAATCCACCAGAAGCTTATGAAATTGATAAACATAACAACGGCGAAGAAGATTTGGTTTGGAAGAATGTCAATAAAATTGAAATATATGCTTTTATTGGTTTGTTGATTTGTTTTCGAGCACTCAAGAGCAAACGGGAGCCCATGGTCAGTTTAACGCCAACGTCCAATGTACTCTGATACAGAAATTTTCGTAAATTTCAAGTTAGATGCGACTTGACAATAAAAACCGTGGAGAAGGAAATCAGATAGATTCTGCATTTCATTTGACAATGAATGAATGGTGTGCCCTTTCGTGACAGGTGTTCTTTCCTTGTCTATATGAAAAGTAAACCTGCAAAGTACAGCATCAAAGTTTGGGGTGTCGCGGGTGCAGGGACGTCACACTGTAAAATATATCAAATCTATTTCGGAAAACATGGAAATGCTCTAGAACGCGACCAAGGTAAACTTGTGGTTTTAGATTTGGTTTCGGGTTTGGTCTCAGGTGACTGAATCACCATCGACAATTTTTTCGTTCTTTATTGTCAGACTAGGGAACGTATTGAAAATCGTACACCCCTGATGCCAACTCACCGTATTGTTATCCAGCGCAGGGTTATAATGACAGTAGGTTGATGAAATGAGAGAAAACATAACAGCGTATGCTTGGTAGGTGTTTATTTACACAAAACATTACACTTATAATGTAGTATTAACATACTTTGCACAATAAATTATGCATAAACGAGTAGGAGGCATTTGTTTATCGAAGTACTGAATGGAAAATAAATTGGTTTGTCAAGAAACCAATTCTAGTTCGAGGTGATCAAAATATTGTATACCAAAGTTACCTTGCGATATACACTAGTGTTGCAATATATCGTTAAATGAAAAAGAATCGACAGTGGATTGTTCCTCCAGATAACATACAAGGTATCTTAAGTTTTTATATTATATTGAATAAATAACTCAATGGTCGCGTGCTGAAAATATTTCCTTTTTTTTGTTTTAATTAACTTATTGATAAAGTAAATAGATTGTACCAGAACTCGACAATCGGATCGATATGTTATATTTACTTAGATTAAATATAGCTGGACAGTACCGTTATTATTATCTGCTTATAATTAAAAGTTCTGCCAAGATATAAAGTTTCATATATACACGGTGGGGCACCATATACGCCATGTAATCTACAAATAAAATAAGGGTAAGTTGCAATGATTTTTTAAATTACAGGTTTGAATTCAAAACTTATTTTTGCTACGTTGATGCAGCGTAGCCTCTGTAAGTACTTTAAAAAGGGTTGTTGTGTAAGACAGCATAAAATTTTTGTTAAGGAAATATACAGGGCACTCAAAAATCGAATGTAACTGCAAATAACTGCTTTATTTTAAATAGCAGACCCTATATTTAATAACAAAATTTGTTGTAAAATTTTATAACCTTTCAAATTATACTAGGGTTCCCTGTACCTAACTCTAACAGTTTTTGCGTTATTTTGAAATTGTTAATCAAGTTATAAAAATTCCGATACTCTAGGTTTACTTGAAAGTGCAAGGTGGAATTGTTAATATTTAATTATTATTTGGCCTTCGTTAAGTAGTGTAACGTCATAATATTGTATTTCTAAGGTAGTCAGGTAATAATAAGCGAATTTGTCCTATGAAAATCCTCTGTACGCGAAAGAATTGATATGATTTTAAAGACTGGAGGGTGCCAAGAGAATTTATTACTAGCAGAATGGGTTTACGCTCAAAAATATCCCACTCGCAATCATCCCAACAAAAGAGTATTGCATAGATTGTTGGAATTGCTCCATAGAATGGTAAATGTAGCATACCGGAGTATTAACAGACCAAAACCTGCGACAGCAAATGGAGACAATGAGTTTGAGGTAATTGTCGCCCTTGTTGAGAATCTCAACACAAGTCAACCTAAAATAAGTCTATAAGTAGGTGTCTGTAAACGAAGCGTTGGTAGAATAATTAAAAAACACAAATTTCATCCATGCCGTATTCAGCTTGTAACAACCCATTTTGAGTTGTATTGAAATATACCGTAATTTATGTTCTTCGTTCATTTAGTTGTAAATATAAGAAAAAAATTTAATTATTAATGAATTATAGGTATGTGGTAGGCAACTTAATTTCCATTTTGGTGTAACTTAAGTCCATATCTTCTTAAGAATTTATACTCCCACTTCTTTAAATTATTTTTTCTGCTCATATTTTCGCGCAACGCGTTGTCATCTGAATTCCTAAGCGTCTAGTTTTTCATTTCTTGTGGTACGCTGTTTGATCCAGGAAGCCATTTTTGGGTTTCCACCTAAATTTTGTAAAAAGTGCCATTGATTTAATGGTAAGAAATATTTAACTCGTAATACCAAAATCTAAAACATTTGCTTTTTGCAGGCATTTTTTTTTTACTTTGAACTTTAATTTTACCGCTTTTAATGGCATATTTAATTTTACTTTTACGTACGCTTTCATTTTATGATTGCGTTTTGCTTTTAATGCAGATCTAAATGTAGATCCCATTATTTATTTTGAACTTTCGAGAGAATGCAATAAACATTGGATCACCCAAATTTCTGGAAGACCAATTTATGAGAAATAAAATTCCATTTTGGTGAGGTTTACAACGTAAAGCATTGTTATTGCGATATATTGCGCAACATTGATACAAGGATTACATCACCTTAGTTGGCATTTCCGCATTTATTTTTTACAATACCAGGGGTTCTCAAGCAGATGTATTATATTTTGTAACAGGTATTTATAAGTTTAAAGATTTCCTAGTATAAGGCTATTTTTAAGATATATTTTATATAACCCTAAATTTAACTGTTAATAAACATAGTTTGTATATTTTTTTATCTTTTACATTTTGGTAAAATTTTTATTGTAAACCTCAGTTTAGTTATTCCGAGCATAATTAAAAAATAACTTGGCGTCCGAGATCATTTTTATTAGTGTTACATTGCTGTTTCTATATTGATGTGAAGTGGAAATAACACAGCATAAATTGTGGTAATTAAGCAAAACAAAAGCATTAACCGATCTATTTTAAACTACCGACTGAGGCAAAGGCAATATTTTTGGTGAACGGGTTGTATCTCGAGTTAGTTTAACGATTTGTTATGAGAAATATACCCATTTATTCAAACCTATTTATTTATTACATTTTTTAAAACACTTATTTATACGTGGCATTTAAAAACACCAATTTTTATAAGCTACATCAGGATCTCATTGATAATGATTTCATTCGAAGAATTGATTTTTGCTTATGGGCTCGACAAAGTGGGTGACGAATTTACGTTCTATAATAACTAATTGGTCAACAGACACAATTTCCACTACTACAGTGATGAAAATCACCATTTAGTTTGCACGCTTGAACATCAGCACCGATGGTCTGTTTAGGTGTGGGCGGAATTTTGAATCGCACGTAATAGAGACTCACTTTTTTAATGAATAATTAAACGGTCAAAAGTTTAGAAGATTTTTGCAACCTGATCTTTTAGAAGATATTCCAATAGATATGAGAAGACAGATGTGGCTTCAGTTAGACGGTACTCCGGCACATTTTCAAGTCAGACTTCGCCAATATTTAAATAGGACTTTCCCTAATAAATGGATAGCACGGGGAGGACCACAAAATTTGTCGGAAAGATCCCCAAATATGACATGTGTACATTCTTTTTACGGTGCTACATACAAAGTATTGATAATAACGTACCTCTGACCACACCTAATGATATAAAGGCAAGAATACGCAATACCTTTGAAGCAATAACACCTCAAATGTTACTAAATGTAAATCTTCCAGGATCGAATACACCTCTGTATTAATCAAAATGGTCGCCACTTTGAACATTTATTAAAGCAGATGCATTTTTTTGTAGTTGTAATTATTATTGGTTGTTTATTTATCAATATGTATATGTGTTGTAAAGCTGTTTTTTAAATTCTATACGTATCTAAATTATTTTCATGTTTTATTAATATTCTGCATTTTTTTCAATTGGTTTTATTTACCCTAAATAACAAAAAAAAAATGTCATCTTGTATTTCAAGGCCACCTTAAATTGACAAATTAGATGTAATGTTTCAAATAAAAATTAATCAAAATAACTAAAAATTTAAAGTTTAAATTGTGCTCCTATACACCCTGTATATGCCCTAAGAAAAAAGATTTGAAAAATTCCAATACGCTCCTATAGCAACTCCGTGGCGTACATGGTGAGCCACCCTGTATATAATAAAAACTTTAATTTTTTTCCAATATTGAGACCATATATTGTCATTTCATTCAGAATACATTTCTTACATTTTCAATAAAACAATAAAAAACAACAAACTATTGCTCAAAACTTGCACCGCTCTATACCGGAACATATCGAATAGTAGGTATAATTATCTCCTGGCTTAATTTTTATCTATTTTGTGTGATAAAGTACATTAATCATTGTACATTTCCAGTTAGTATATTTTGCAAAAGTAAAAATACAAGAAAATTTATTTAAGCTTAACTTATCTTCGCTTCACGACTCATCTACGAGAGTTTAATTCTGGTCATAAAATATTAAAGGATGCAAGAAATCTAATTCAATTATAGGTTACTATCGTAAATACTAGCATTAATCCTGTCACTCCTTACAAATCAACAGATCTGGTTATTGATATAACCGGAGATGACTATATTTTGCATATACATTGAAGTAATTCAAACCTTTAGAAAGGGAACGTGCCAAAGCATCTTATTGGCACGAGTTTCCACGATTTTATTGCTTTATTCGCGTAGGGTATATAAAAGTAGTACATTGGGTCAAGAAAAACAAATCGTTATTCCTTTTTTGTGATACAAATATTAAAATAATGAAACATTCCGTTAGTTTAGATTGAATTAGTAATAATAATAAGCTTTATATATATATATATATATATATATATATATATATATATATATATATATATATATATATATATATATATATATATACAATAAGTTATTGGTTTACCGTCAATAAAACTATATTTATTATTTTAACAATATATTTCAGTCTCGTTTGAGACCCTTCAGTGGATATAAAATGGCATAAATTACAATTTGAAAGAATATTATAACGAAAAATATGAATGACATGCTTGAAATATTATGACAACAGGTTGTTATGATTTTCTAAAATACGATTATAAATGTTGGGTAAATCATCACGATCTCTTTTGTTATTGCAAACAGTTTCGCTATTAATTTTGATATTTAACATTTCTAACAGTAAACGTCTTCGTGGTTATATTCAATATCTAAAATATTGGTATTGTTGTAACCAAAATCATGTTAAATTCATGTACATGTGTTGCCAAAGCTGTGCTCATAGGTTTTACTATTACGTTTGATTTGTGTCATATTATCCTATTTTTTAATAGTAGTAAAGAGGTTCCGATATATACTAACTTGCAATTTTTACATGGAATTTGATAAATAGTATTTATGTAATATTCTTTGTTAATTATAATGAAAAATATGAGAAAACAATTGAAAATTATAAATTTAAATATATCCTGATTCCATTTGTAATCAAAAAAAGTTTGTTATTTAAATCTTTAATCAAATTCAATTTCAAACCTGCATTCTTACCTTTCAATAAGGGAACAAGATTACATAATTGTTTAAAATCAAAAATTAACTATTATTATTAACTATATCTAGGTATTTTTATATCTTTGAAATATGCAGTTGTTTTAGAAATGTTTGATAAAAACCAAAAACTGCCCCGAATAAACTCTCCTCTCCGCCGCTCGATTTCTCCCAAATTCTAAACAGCCCCAAAGGAAGTTAAAACAAGTTTAAACGCAAAATTTTAAGTACGTAGGTGTTTTTTTCTAAAGTTATCGTGTATACTAACATACATCACACATGCGCGCGCACGCACACGCACACGCACACTCACATGCACACGCACACGCATCATGGCCGTAAATGAGTTGATTTAGCGTTAGTAAAAAAGTCGATTGCATAACGTTCTATACCTACTTATGTAACATATTTATATGTAAGTTGGAGGTAAAAACGTAGCTTTCATTTTTTATTCTACATAATATGTCTTTGCACCCAAAATGTTTGGTATTAGTTTACTCTTAAATTTAGTTTCATACATCTATTTTAGCTTACTTGAAGATGTGTGGCTCTACAAAAGGGCAAGTAAAAGGAACCGAAACGTAGTTTTGTAGAGGCTTAATGGACGAATTGTAGCAACTTCGTTAATTAACACTTTTTCACCATATCTTTTGCTGAAAAGGAAGATATCTCTATGTGTCAATAAGAACGGAAGCTGTGTATTAAGGTTGACCAGTATTAGCTATTCTTAGCACAATAGCTCTTTCGATATTTCAACAAATTAAAAATAAATGTTGCTACGAGGAAATTTAGAAGTTTAATTTTGAATAAACCCTCAAGAATATTTATACGAAACCTTTGCAAACGCTTGAAAATAATAAAGCACTGTACTCCCATAGTTCCTTGTCTGTTAAAACAAAAACCAAATGATGTTGCTCTCAAGCAATTAAATAGGTTAATTTTCAACACTAACAAGCACAGTAATTTAATTCTCCGAACGTTACAAAATTATGTGTTATAACTGTAAAACTATAATGCGATATACCCTTTATAAAACTTCGTTAAATCCAAAGAAACGGGCCCGTTATGACAATTGTGTATCTCCATGTATATGGAAGCTTTAGTATCGTCTTTAAATGGCATTCCAATACACCATTTTTGCCGGAAGCTAAGGATCAATGCGAAAAACAAAAAAACAAACTTAACAAAACTTAATCACATTATGTTGTCGACTTAACCCGTAACTCCTACTATTCGGCCCTAGGGACCCAGTAACATCTAAATTCTTGAAAATCGCCCAGACATATTAGAGTGGGGGAGTCGTGCTTCCAGTTATTCTCCATCCAGGTAGTTCTTTGTGGAATGCTGTCGTGAGTGGTTGTTTATATTGTTTACGTCCAAAGCAATACGATAATTTGGGTCCGTGGGACCCGATAGTAGTATAAGTATAATTTTGTGTGTTATTTTAAACGACGATAATTTAGGTAAGTGGCCATGTAAATTCATGTACATTGCTAACTAGTTACTTGAGCATAGTTACAATGAACAATAATCTTTTAAGATAGCTGGTTTTTATAGTTATGAGCGCCTCAACCAATGAGCTACTTTCCGATAGTCAATTGGCGGAATTATTAGACGATGAAGCTTTTTGGATAGATATGGACAATGCGCAAAACGTTCAAGACGTACCTATACCGGAAGAAGAAAAAGGCAGGGCTTTTGGTCAAATATTGAGTGGCGGCAACGAAAGTGATAAGGAAGAAGAAGATTACGAAATTTTTAGTGACCATGATTCAGAAAGCGAAGTTGAGGCTGATACAAGTGAAGATGATAACCAAGAAGAACATCTAACAAATTCTTCCAGTAATAGTAACACCGCTTCGACTTCGAACGCTTTACCATCTCAAAAAGCGTGGTACGGGAAGGATAAAACTAAATGGTCCAAAGATGTTCCTACTTGTGAGAAAACTTTAAAGCACAATATTATAAAAAAATGTGTTACCTGGTCTCAAAGGCCCAGCTCGTGCTAATCATTTGACAACTCCGTTGGCAGCTTGGAAATTACTCTTTACCGACAATATGATTCAAATTATTGTTCAAAACACTAATTTAAAAATCGACGAAATGAAAACTCATTACAGTAAATGTACAACACGCAGGAACAGCAGAAAGAAATTTTTGCCCACGTTTGTACACAACACAGACGAATTGGAAATAAGAGCTTTTATAGGGCTTCTATACATGCTCTTCAAGTCAGGTCACGAAGATCTGAAATCTATGTGGGCTACTGATGGAACCGGCAGGCCACTATTTCGGTGCACTATGTCATTGGCACGGTTTTCATTTTTATTGGCCTGTCTTCGTTTTGATAATGCTACAACTAGACCTGAAAGGGTAAAAAACAACAAGTTAGCTGCAATCTCCGATCTATTTGAACAATTCGTAACCAATTCCAAAGAAAATTATGCTTCGGGATCTAATCTCACCATAGACGAGATGCTAGTTCCGTTTAGGGGGAGATGTTCATTTCGTATGTACATTCCAAACAAACCCGCTAAACACGGGATAAAAGTACAAATATTAGCTGACAGTAAAACCCACTATATGGTAAATGCCGAAGTTTATACCGGTAAAGATACAAAACCTACGAGTGTAAAAAGTAAATTGTCGCATCCCACGCAAGTGGTGTTACGTTTGATTGCACCCGTTGCAAATAGTAATCGTAACATTACAGGAGACAACTGGTACTCTTCTATTGAGTTGATTGATGCACTAAAAAAAAGTGATCTGACGTATGTGGGCACCATGCGAAAAAATAAGAGACAGGTCCCTCCACAGTTCCAAACAAATCGTAACCGTGATGTACAATCTTCATTATTTGGGTTTTCAGCGCAAACCACTATTGTATCTCATGTACCAAAACGAGGAAAGGCAGTTATCCTAGTCTCTAGTATGCATCACGATAATTCCGTAGATGGTGTTAGCAAAAAACCCGAAATAAATTTATACTACAATGGCACTAAAGCAGGAGTTGACGCACTAGACGAAAAATGTGCTAATTATTCGACGTCAAGAAGAACTCGCAGGTGGCCAATGTCATTATTCCACGCCATAATAAATATTGCTGGAGTGAATAGCAGGATCATATACCAGTTCGCCCAACAACGAAAAGAAATTTCCAGGTACAATTTCCTCAAAGAGCTAGGATGTGAATTGTATACTCCGTACATGACGGCTAGAATATACAACATGCATGTACCCCGCAAACTTCGTTCAATGGCCGCTGATATTCTAGGAATTATCATGGAAGAACCACCTGTACCTTCGGTAAACCCTTGCAGGTTGAAAAGACCCAGATACCGCGTTTGCCCGCCAAGAAAAGACCGTAAAACGACTAATTACTGCGTTAGGTGTAAAATTCCAATATGTTTAAAATGTGCAGCCACAATGTGCCCAAAATGCATTTAATTATTATTTTGTATTATTATGTTATAATAGAAGCATAGCTTGGTTAAATAAATGTAAAAAAAAGTTTTTGATAAAAAACATTATTGTTATAAATTTTTTAATTATTGGGAGTCTGTAGTAGTATTTATGTTGCGTATTTTGGGTAGTAGCCGTTACGGGTTAAGACTGTGAAAACTTTAATACATTAAATTAAATTTTACTTTGAACAATATATGTTAAATCACTGCAATGCTATGATGACTACAGTTATTGAATTGGAAATGTAATATAAAAACTTACCAGGTTAACACGCACAATTTTTCCCTTTTTAATTGCATGGTGCCAAAATGTATTTAATCTGAATCGATTTTTCTTTTTTAATGTTATCTGGATGTTTATGTATCCCTTTAGCCTTTCTTTACAAATGAACGTAATAACAAATTTACCTTCTTTAAATATCAATACTGTGTAAAACAAGTTGACAGTTTAAATACCGTGGTTCAAGTCCGTAGGTTCCGGATTTAGATTAACATGCATTATTACAGCAATCTTAATATAAACTACAAAAATTAACTCTTTGTGTACGTAACGGTAAGGACTTTCCATATTAAATTACGTTCGGAGTAAAAATCAAGGCTTAATCATTCATTCATATTTAAACCTACCAGTTATTGATCATATGGGAGTTATTGGGCACGTTACCTTTAGTTTAGCTCAATAAAAGTAGCTAGTTCGTTTAGCTACTTATAAATGGCTTTGTTTTTCTATTTACTGCTATCTTCACAAACACCCTAATACGTCAAATTTTTAGTTTTGTCGCTAAATGAGGTTCAGTTTTAATACACTTGAGAAACGCAGCTGTTGCAGTAATTTAACATCAAAATTATGTGTCGTCGGAAGTCCCTCTATGATATGTGAGTATTTTCTAATTGACTTTTTGTTTTAAATCGTTTGCTTCGTTCTTCAGGGACAACTGAAACAAAAAGTCCATTGACTGCAATTTAAGGTTTTCATTTCTTTATCTGCCGTATAATTAATTACTAGACGTCCGTTCAATAACTAATTATTCTTGTGTCCAGTAACTGAGGATATGATTTTAGTATGATTGTTGGTTCCAAAGGTGTCAAACGAAATGAATATGGTGTGGAGTTCATGAACTGGTACTAAAATAGAATATGATATTCTCCTAGAGAAATAATTAACTTGTCAAATAGGTACCTACCCTTTAATTCCACAAGCGATTCTAAACCTATGTACGTAATGAAATATTATTTCTTAGATATATAGGAAAACTTGCGTCTCGAGGACTTTGAAGTGCAAGATTTTGTTTGTCAAAATATTTTGTCTTCTTGTGGTGTTTTAAATTGGATATAGAACCAATTGTGTTGCAGTATTGAGTTTAAGTGAATCCTTGGCTATGTAGGGACGGCCTTAAAATTTTCCTACAGCGGAGACCAACTGCTTGACGTAAAAGGCGACTAATTAAAGGGGCGTTGAGGCAGGTTGATTTAAGTTTTCGAGCCTGTGTTGTTTTAGTTACACTTATAGCGATGTCATAAACCATAGTTATTATCTTGAGTTTGGTTTGTTGCAGTTAGACTGTTATAGTTTTCGACCGTTATAGGTACGGTTCAGATACGTTTAGTTATTTTTGGGTTTAGGTTAGAGTAACATAATTGTTCTCTTTAGGTTAGATTTGCATTCAATTTAAATTATGATAGTTTTTGGAAGCGAATTACGATGTTTATTTGATGACGATACATGTTTGATGATTAGGATATTTTTTTCTTTTTTGGTTCTGTGTGAATGATGTCGAAACCAGAGGGCGAGCGTTAGGTTAGAAAGTAGTCACGTGGTACACGTCTATGGACCTCCCAGCGTCAACATGTTTAGTCCCACGCGTAGGGAGTGTGTGTGTGACGATGGTGGTAGTTGGGGGAGCTGACTTCTCACCAGTTGTGGAGCGGAAGCTCGTTATTTTAACTACTATACCTCGCTTCGACGGTTGATGTTGACCTTTTTTAGGACCAGCTGTCCCCACGGTCTTGGATTGCTTCTCGGCCAGGCTATGTCAGAGTGTGGTTGCTGTCAACCCTGTCTTAGGTTCGGGACCATATAGTCCTCGAGTGTGCCGTAGTGGCGGTGGGGCGGCACAGTAATATTGGCAACTATCGCGTCTTTGTGGTGGAGATTAGAGCTTATCCATTCTCCACCACACAACGTTAGTGGCGGCTCTGAGACGTGTGCCTTGGAAGCAGCGTATTTTTGAGTATGTTGCATGGTTGAACAGAAAGCTATCCAATGTTGGTTGAAGAATTCAAATAAGGTCAGTACTGCTTCTATCAACGCTAAACATAGGGTAATGTTCATTAAGTTCAATAACAAATTGTGTGTGCGTGTGTGTGTGTGTGTGTGTGTGTGTGTGTGTGTATGCGCGCGTATGTGTACTTATGTATGTGTGTGCGTGTATGTGCAGGCGCCCGTTCGTGCGTGGGTGTGTGCGTGTGTGCATGTGTCGTGTGTGCACATATACAGCAACGAATTATCGTGTGTTATCGCTTTAAATCCAGTATTTATGATCTATTGGTGTCATTATATTATTTAATGAACGAAGATGTAAATATTCCCAACTGTTTCATACTTGTTTGATATCAATACGATAATACTAATTTGTTACGAATTTTAGTAAACAAATAGAAATAAAATACCTATTGGCGGTTCTAAAAAGAACCATATTATTATTTTTTATGAACACAAACCGACTATTTTAAAGTTACTGTCTGCTAGGATTGAAACCTATTTATTGGATTAAACATTAATAATTACAATATTTACAATACTAAAATTACCATAGAACAGTAAGAATTTAGCACAACATAATAGTAACAAGTAATCATTTTCAAAGGTCCAAAAACAAACTATTCCCACTGCATACCTAGTAGGCGGATACTACCAACTAATCATTCAAAAGGATGAAGGAAACATAAAAATCAGACATTCGCTGTCTGCAAGGAAATCAGTGATCATCGCGTTTAACATTGTAAACGTACTTTGTTAAAGGTTTTTACGTGAGTATGTTCTGCTACCTGCGTCGTTTTCACGATGACAGGTAGAGAGCCACCGTTACAGTAGAGGCACCCGTACGCTCTTCGGAGTTGTTACGACGAGAACGAGTTCGTCCCGCTACCCATGGCGTCTTGCTGATCGAGGAGGAGGTCCCTTTCGCGCCCTTGCCCTTCTACGAAGAAGACATCTACAACAAGAGCAAGAAGAAAAAAAAAGAATCCAAAGAAATTGGAAGGAGAGATGGCTGCTACACCGCTTCCAGCAGCTCGAATTACCGTTGTTGCAAAAGAAGGATCGCCACCGTCCGACGGGTTCCGGCTGCAGAAGAAGAAGCCCAAGAAATCTTCTAGAGACCGCCCGACCACGCCCGCAACGGTTATCAACGCGTTCGAGGCCCTAGCTGACACCATGGACTGCCCGGACGTAGAAGAGCTTCCCGCTACCAGGGAGAGGGTTCCGCCAGTAATCTTTCGCGAGAAGGAGAACTGGGTTGCGTTCTACCGAGAATTAGATCTCCGAGGGATCGTCTTCACACGTGTGAAGGCAATCTCTGAGGGATACCGGATCCAGCCTACCACTGCCAAGGACCGTGACAGGCTAATGCGTTATATGGATAGGCATGGTACACCGTACCATACGTATCAGGCAAAGAGGGAACGTTCGTTCAAGGTGTTTCTACGGGGTATACCCGTAGAAATCTCCGAGGCTGACGTTACCTCTGAGCTTAAAAAGCATGACGTTAACATCAGAATGAAGAAACAAGGCAGACCGATCCTGCTTCTGCTGGTCCAGGTACCAACCGGAGAGGACCTAAAGAAGATCCGGCTGGTGGACTACGTGGCTGGCCTACGGGTCCCCACTGAAGCCTTGAGGTGGAGACCAGGCATCGGGCAGTGTCACCGGTGCCAGGGATTCCGTCACGCACAGCGTTGCTGTAGAGCGGCGGCGCGCTGTGTCAAGTGTGCAGGACACCACCACTTCAGTGAGTGCACCAAACCCCGTACGGACCGGGCAAGGTGCGTAAACTGTGGTGGTGATCATCAGGCCAACTTCAGGGGTTGCCCGAGGTACCCACGTCTCCCGCATCGTAAGAAGATAGAAGCTTTACCGTCACTTCACCTACAGCGGAAGAAGTCCGAATAAACACCTCAACAGAGATAGAAGAGGACCCCGCACACAGCGGCACCCTCTCTAGTCCGAACCAGCGTTAGTTACGCCAAAGCGGCAGCGAGATGGTTGAAGCAGCGGATGAGGTGAAAGCCGCATACGTAAAAAATCCCGCTTCACCCGCTCTAGGATTCGACGCTGCTCTTGGCCTCCTCGGAGGTTTGGATATGACAAAGGTCCTACCTGTCATCCAACTGGTGGCAGCGACCTTAGTTTCGGCACAACTGCGACTGACCTGTGGCGAATAATCCTCACACACGGTCAGGAGGTGTTAGCACTTTTTGTGTAAATACCTCCGGAACGGCGATGAGTAGGGATGCCGGAATATGTGTAGCTAACTGTTTCAATATAATAAACTTTACATATTAACACAATCTACAATTTGCTACTCAAACTCACTTCAAACCAACACTTATATAACTTATAAAATTCAATTAACAATACAATATTTACAATACAAATAATTTTTTCTATTTCCAACAGGCAACACACGCAAGAAGCTATGCAGACCTCCGGTATCCCGAACCATTCTGGTGCTCCGAGGGACCAGCCATTTAAGGAATAAACAAGTTAACTAGGGTGGTTTGACATTTCCTAAATAGTGAAATTGTGATACTCTGGTATAGAATTATTCTAAATGTGGCCTATTACCAACTTGTAGGCATTTGACTTTCATCAGTATTTTTAAGCCTAGGAAAATGGGCTAATATTATTGATCACGACTGAACAGAACGGACGTGTTTTACGTGTTTTCGGAGTTCTCGTAGAATTTGTGAATTTATTGTAATTATTGCTTTTTGAACAAGTTTATTGTACAAAAACTGATAAATTACGTCTGTTAAACATGAAATGCAAATTTAAACTGAATGAAATTGAAATCAAATGCTTAGGTTGTAATGAATACTTTCACTTTTCATGTTCGATAACAGAAAGAAATGTATCGTTTGAAACCTAAAGCCCTTAAAGAGGCATTGAGGTGTGAAATTTGTCGTGGTAATAAGTCAAGTACAAATACGGAACCAGATAAGAACGTAACTGGTATTGGAAGTGATAATACTACGTTTATGAATATCTTAACTAAATTAAATTCTTTAGTGCAGCTGCTGACGGAAAAAATTTAGGACCAAGGTACAACTTTGAAACACGTTCTAGAAGATAAAAAATTGAAGAAAGATATCGAATTATTAACACAAATTGTAGAAAGCAAGGATAAACAGATTCACCATTTATCTACTCGTTTAAATATTTTAGTACAACATAAAAAAAGGAAATACATAGAAATTCACGGATATATCAAAATCTAAATACGAAACCCCTGAAGATAAATTCGAATCAATTGCCGAAAAAATTGGATGTAAAGACATAGGTTATAAATTGGTGAGACAAGTTTGACTTAAGAAAAATGATATTTTGTTGGTGAAAATGTGCAATGAAGATGACAAAAAGCTTTATAGTATAGGTCGGAAGTTGTGGTCTAGCTTACTGGAATATGAAAAGGGATTACAGGGCAAATTGTTTTTTAATGACCGCTTGACCTTCCAAAGTCGTGTATATTCCACGAAGTTCGTAATAAGGCATTTTCGTTAAGGTATAAATTTGTCTTGGTGAAAAACGGTCGTATATTGGTGGAGAAAGACGGAACCTCAAACGTAATTAATATTCTTACGATTAATGACATTAATAAATATATAAATTAACTTTCATGATTTGAGGATAAAGCTTCTGGTAACAGGGTAACAATTTTTCTTCTTGAAGCAATAATTTTATTTGACCATGTATTGAAGACATATGATAAAAAACAGTGTTTAAATCTTATTTTATGTTTACATAAAATATTTATTTATGATGGATTATTCTAATATAATATTAAAATGTATTATGCCTTTGTTGCACTATAAAAAAAATGTACTAAGTATATTTAAAATATTTTTTGCTCTACTTCGTCTCTAATTGAGTTTATATATAACCGTTGATATAACTCATTTTTAATTTTGGTTACCTACCACTTTTCAATTAAAAACCGCATTTATTTAATTGCCCTGAAATGAAGATATAATTGTAGTTTTATAGGTTTTATTGTATTTATAGATATAACCATAAATAACAAAATTAAGCTTTTTTTTCTGTCTGTGTTAACGTTTAACCAAAAACACTAACTCAAGATTACTTTTTCAGTTTACAAAATCATATAAATCGGGAAATTACAATAAAATCTAAATGTATACATGTATAAAAAAAATATTTTTAAATTTTGATATTAAATATTGTAAGGTAATGTAAATATTATTTTATTAAAGTAAATAAAAAATAAATGTACATTTGCAGAAGCAAGGCATTGCTTGCTAGTTAAAAATTTAATTAGCCACTTGGTAGTAGTATGTGCATAGGTACTGATTCTGTTAAAATTTTATTTCTTTTTTCTCTTTCTCATTATAATTAAACGCATTAATATTGATTGTATTCAAGTTTCTAAGGAAAGACAGAGATAATTTATTTATTTTTATTTCATTTTTCTTTTTAACTGTTACATGCGTGTGTGTATGCTAGTATGTTTCAAAATGTATTTTGTTCAACTATTGTATTATGTAAGGTACGGAACCGACCGTTAAGTTGTAACAACTTGGTTGGACCGACAACTGTAGGTATGAGTAATAAATGAAGATTCAAAGATTCAACTAAATTATTCAAGTACGAGTAATACGAACCCAAAGATAATTCAGTGGTTTGGAGTGACTTGGAAGGATAAATTCTGAAAGTAGACGATTAATTGGTCAATATCGTTCTATGGACAGGTTAATGTTTATATTAGGTTGATAATTACCTACGGAAAATAAACCTCATTGTACGAAGTAATTATTGCCTGTAAAATGTAAACGTCTTTAACAAGACTGAACAGCTAGTACCAATGAAACGGGATCATGTCAGACAAACTATAATCTTACCAATGTTTCGTCTTCAATTAGGTAAATTATTGAATTCTGAAAAGATACATACGTGTAAAAAAAACGTAAAAAACTACTACCAATAATACCTATATTACCTATAGTGAGACTTGCTTTCAGTTGTAAGTTAGCGCCGATGTGACACATGACACATAGATAGAATAAGGCCAGCTTCTAGATATTGCTTTTGTTTTTTGTGTTAAATCGGATAAGGTTGGCAGAAGCAATTATCAAAATTGGCGATGAAAGTGTACTTGCTGTCTTCATGTAATTACATGGTTTTTCCAAAACACGGTATTTGAATAGTGAAAGGGTGTTACTGTTGGTTACATAACTGGGAAATACCCAACTTTGCACACCCAGAAGAACGTGAACATTCTAATTGCATTTTCAAGGTCTGTTTTCCTTTCGTGTAATTAGCTAATTACGGGGTTTTTCAAAGTACGTCAGAGGCATTTGAATAGTGGAAGGATGTTATTGCGGTTAGATAACTGGAGAAACCCAGAAAATAATTACTTTATATTAATGGTTGGGTAAAACCGTTAAGTACTGTATCATCGTGAACTTATTTTTACATTACTTAGGACTTCAGGATTCAGTTGTAAATAAAAATCTGTTCGCACGATCAATCAAATAGTCCTCCATGGTTGTACTACCAAAAAAAAGCTTTACTGTCAAAATAGCCCTAATTACGCGGTGAGGATCATAAATACGTCTTCAGGGTTTGAAAATGGCACCTGAAAAGAAGCTCTCAACTAAGATACTTGTCTGTGATTGTCCTATCTCCAGGGACTGGAATTAAAGCTACACTAGGCGCATGCGCGGAGTGTTTGTCCTATTCTTTCCTCACTCGAAGGTCCAGATCAAATACCTCGAAGCTGATCTCTATACTCACATAACCCCACATGACATGTCACATAATCTCACAACACAGCCTATTTTGGCATAGTTTATTAATTATCATCTAAATGGAAGAATAAAAAACCATCACAGAGCTCAAATATTCATGTTCATTCTCATTGTAAACAGAAATGGAATGAATTTCCAACTCCTAATAAAAATTGACATCAACAGACGATGGAGAATGATAGTCAATGGCAACTACGTGCACCCGTTCAGCAACACTGAACACTTGTGCAGAACGAAAGGGCTCTTCGTCTCTTTTCCACTACGTTTACCAAATATTTTTTACTTCGATACATACTCAAATACAAAACTCACGTTTATAGGAACAGTCCACTACTATCTAAAACTTTGGCTTGTTTATGAACGTACTCAAGTGTTCTGCTATCTCCGAGGGCCATTTGGATGGCTAACGAGTGTCGGAAAACTCTCACTTAAACGACCTAGGTAATCGATTTTCAAAGTCGTTTGTAAGGAAAACGAAAGCCTAGTTGTAATTGAATAAATACTACGCATAGCCGCTTTTTAGTTCTACAAAATTAATGAACTTCCATCGCGATAAAATATACTGGGGAACCATTATCCCATGTTAATCCCCTGTTTCGGAGGTTGCCCTGTACACTAGGTATATATATATATATATATATATATATATATATATATATATATATATTAAATAAGACATTTTTCTTTGAAACTTGTGTAAATAAACGCACAAATTAATTCGTTTCGGGAACGTGCTTTGTTCCCTTTGTCAAGAATTTATTTTGACAATTACATAAATTGAAATAAGGTAACTATTTTGAACAAGTACAATATATGAAACAAGGTAACTAATTTAAATTTAATCTGGACGGGTGTGTTTGACTTCGGGTAGTGGGTCTAGTACATGATGTAGAAGGTGCAGAAGTGGGGACGTCAGGAACAATTGCAGCGTAAGTGTTTGAAATTTCTGAAAGATTTGGAGTTGGTTGAAATTTCGAATCAACTTGTTTAATGATATTCTTCCAAATTTGTGGCATTCTAGAAGTGTCATCTCGTTTATTGAGGGCGTTTGGTCTTCTTTCAATTTCAACTGCTTCTCTAATAATTCTTTCTTGTAGGGTATATAGAGGTGCAATTACCTTACAAGAAAGAAGCTGGATTATCAAAAAACGGCAAAAAATAAATACCAACAATGTTATATCAAAAAAATTGTAATTAAATTTCCTATCTAACAATGTAACACAATGTATACCTTTCCATTTAAATAAATCAAGTTATCTATGATTAAAACTCTTAAACTTTGCAAATTCAGTAAAAAAGCTGGATTATCAAAAAACGGCAAAACATAAATACCAACAATGTTATATAAAAAAAAATGTAATTAAATTTCCTATCTAACAATGTAAAACAATGTATACCTTTCCATTTAAAAAAATCATTTTATCTATGATTGAAAATCTTAAACTTTGCATTACGATATCTCGAAAATTAAAAAAGATAGTATTACTATTTTTACGATTTTATGTAGCACAGTCAATGACTAATCAACCATTAAAATTTTAGTGTTACACATTTCTCAATACGGTTGTTTTTCTTTTCTTTTCCTTTCAACCTCTAAATTTTCAAAAAATTGAATGCAGCGCCTAAATTGCGCGTTTAAGATACCTCATATAGTGAATAAAGTGCCCTTAAAATTAACCAGGGAATCAAAATTTATAATAATATACGGTATGTTCCAATTAAAAAAATATAACTTTGTGTTGTAATACCCTGTATACGAGTAGTAATTTTTGCGAAAATATTTTTAAATTGTAACCCGAAAGATCCCACACCATCCTGTAATAAATAATTTTGAAAACGATATTGTATAAACTCATAAAGCTTCGTCCACGCACTATTGGCGGACCCTGTATATATGTGTGTGTGTGTATGTGCGTGTGCGTGTTTGTGCGCGTGCTTGTGCGTGTGCGTGTGCGTGTGCGTGTGCGTGTGCGTGTGCGTGTGCGTGTGCGTGTGCGTATGCGTGTGCGTGTATGTGTGTTTGCAAAAGTTCGTTATTGTTTATCGTATCCGAAATTTCAAACAATATGTGATTTTTGGGTTTTTCTTTTTTCGTAATTACTTCATTTATTGTAAAATATTTTTAAAAACGAAGGGAACTTCTTCATTGTCACTTTTTGGATTCGATTATGTACGTTTTCGAATTTTAAATGCCGTGCTGAGGTAGAGAGGTACTCCTGTGCACGCCCTACTACTGATTGGTCCAAACTCATAGAACTGATAATAACCTTTTACGTTCCTTGGCTGGAATTATCCCTGTTTTTTCAAGACGTAAGCTTGTTGGTGTTCTATCAATCTATCCGTAAATCAATTATGTACCTTATAGTTCGCTTTATGCAAAGATACTTTTGACTGGTATGCTTTGATATTAGTCCGACTAAAATGATTTATAAAAATAATTTCTTTTTTATGTTGAATGTTAGCCTTGTTTGAAGTTCACTAATTGCTACTTTAATTAAATTAAATTAAATTAAAGAAACATCCAACTCTCTCCACCAAAGTTAACAAGAAAAATTGCTCAATACAAGGATGGATAGTTTGTTGATAAAGTTTTACATATTTTATAAATACCATAAGGATAAGAACTAAATTTCATCTTTATATGACAGAAAAGGTAATACACAGGGTGCGGAAATAGTGCGTCGAAGTACGATATATCCGTTACTAAAGGAGACATCAAAAAAAGTTATTTACAAAAATTATAGGCAACTTCAAACTTCACATTATAAAATTATTTTCGTATTTACAGGGTGTTACATATTACATGTGTAAACCAAATATACTTTTTTTTTAATGGGACACGCTATATATTATTTCAAATTTACATTTAGCTGGGGGAGATCCATACTTCCAATATAGGGTTTCATTGCGTTATACAGGGTATTTCAAAAGTTATAGTCAACTTTACCCGAAAATCATTCTCACTTCAACCTGTACACCCTAGACAGAACAACCTAACAATAATTTTTTCCAGGCATAACTTTTTGACATTGGTACCGTGTTACGAGAAAGTGCTATTTCTTTATTATTGCAACAATTGAATATAGAGCGAGCCAAAACCCGAACACAGAATTTTGTCAATTTTTTCAAATGAATCACCCTGTATTTTATTTTAAAAAGTGAAAATACACTTTATGTTCTTTCACTTTTATTAATAAGCTAGCCGTATACAAATAAAAGAGTGACAAATTATTATAAAAAAACCAAAGAAACATCGGTTATTAAGACAAAATCTTATAAAATTAATTAACTTAATAATAAATGTTCAAAATGTCTACCGAAAACATCAATACAGCATTGAAATCAATCTTCAAATTCTCGACTGACGTTTCTTAACATTTCTATGTTAATACTCCGTAATACTGCTCGTATTCTATTCTTCATATCATCTTGTGTGGTTGGAGGTATTTGATACACACGGTTTTTCACATAACCCCACTTGAAGAAGTCAGTTTTACTTAACCCTGGTGTATGAGCTGGCCATGCAGTGGGTCCTCCTTTTGCCACCTATCTTCCAGGAAAATGGGTATTAACACGTTAAGTACGACAGCTCTTATGGCTTGGATTTTACACATGCCGGGTACATAAATGTATATTGCCATCCCATGGGCCGGAAAAATATTTTCCTTGATTTGTTTAAAAACATTTTTTTTCGGCAGTTTTTGCGTTTGTTATAGGTTTTTAGCCAACAGTAACAAATTTTCACAGGAAAAAAAATTCGAGGAACTGGTGACTCGCTTCGCCATACCAGAGCATTCATCAAGTCACCGATGCCTCGCTTCGGCACGACAGTGTAGTTTTGTCTGTGTGAGTCACTGATGCCTCAAAACAACCATGGAAGGGGATTCCAGACTTACGTGCCTCGCTGCGTGTAAAGCTCTGCTGTTCTCAGTTCGATGTTGCCAATTATCGCGTGTACCTACATCGTTGTTGTCGCAAATTAGTTATTCTGCTCTAGTTTCGTAGTATTTTAACGATAACTTTGTTTTAAAATGAAAAGAAATAATTGTTATAATGTTAGCACTAGGAGTAGAAAGATTTTAAAGTTAGCCTTCAGTGCAAATGCATTTATTGATGAAAACGTTGCTTCAACATCGGCTCAAGATCCTGTGGAAAACAATGTTTTTGAAAATGTTGATTTACCAGAGCCTACTTTACATCAAGGTGATAAAAGTTCTATTGACGTCAATGACTCGGATCGTAATAACACAGTGGCGGTCGAGAATAGTTCTAGTAATAATGTCGTTTCTGTCACAGAGCCTCTCTCATATAAAGATGCTAGTGGCGAAAGTTCTATTGATGATAGTGACGCGGATCCTAATTATTCAGGTAACTCATCGAGTGAGTCATCACCAGAAAAAACAAGTGAAATTGAAGTAGAAGAGGATGATCAGCCCGATGAAATTTTACCAGAATGGGGTCCTATTGTGGAAAATAACTTCGACTTTGACGAATATTCCACGGGCGATACTCTGCTGATTAATGATTCAAAACTTGATGATCCTTACTCATTATTTAGAAATTTTATGCCAGAAGAAGTCTTGGAACTCATGGTAATTGAAACAAACAGGTTTGCAAATTAATGCATGCTTACAAAGTCTCAACCGTGGGTAAAAAATAACTGGAGTGCAATTACTAACCCTGAAATGAGAAGGTTTTTGGGAGCTCTTATGCTTATGGGAATCCATGGTCTTCCAGACATAAAACTATATTGGTCGAAGAAAGTAATATATAAAAATGATTTTATAAGTACTGCTTTTAGAAGAGACCGCTTTCTGTCAATATTAAAATACTGGCATTTTTCTAATAACGAAACAAATGATGGTCAACGTCTTTTTAAAATTACTCTACTGAACTCTATTGAATCTACTTGTTGGTCAATTTAAATATATTATAGAACCAGGGAAATCCTTAGCTATAGATGAATCTATGGTGCCTTGCAGAGGCCGTGTCGCCTTTCGACAGTATTTACCCAATAAAACTCATAAGTATGGGATTAAACTTTACAAGTTATGTGTGCCTTCTGGTTACACATACAATTTAAATATTTATTCTGGTAACGCACCTAAGTCTGATATCGGACATTCTCATCATGTTACCATAAATTTGTCAGAACCTTTACTAGGTAAAGGTCGTATTATATATGTCGACAATTTTTATACAAGTATTCCACTTGCAAAGGAGCTAATAGACAGTAAAACGTTTATTTGTGGCACTTTGAGAAGTAATAGACGGGAACTACCAAAATAATTTATACGAACAAAACTAAAAAAGGGAGAAGTGAGTAGCACTCAAAATAAGATAGGCATAAAACTTATAAAATGGCAGGATAAACGTCAAGTGCTAATGCTCACTTCATGTAAGGATCATAAGTGTCAACTGACTGAAGTTAAAAAAAATTGGAGAGGAGAATCTGTCAATAAACCTGATTCTGTCATCAGTTACAATAAAGCCAAAAAGGGGGTTGACTTATCCGATCAACTGTCTTCTTAGTATTCCAGTATAAGAAAAACTGTTAAGTGGTACCGTAAGGTGGCTATGGAACTTTTATTTGATACTTGTGTTGTAAATGAGTAGTATAGCTATAGCGGTTCTGACTCACTTTTGTCACTAGATTTGTCACCAGATCTAGGAAAAAGTCACCAGAAAAGTTACTAGATTTCAAGGTCGGTAACATTGCCTATTTTAAGGGGTAGCTGAAGACCACAGGTGTGTAACTCTCTTCAAGGTTGTGTGGTTGGTAACCCTGCCTCTTCAAAGTCCCCGCTTCAAGGTCATTATAGTCCTGAAGGTCATTGCCCTCGGTCTAAACCAAGTCTATGCATGTTTCAAGGCCACGCCCTATTCTGAGAAATCAAGAACAAAGGGGGGCCCATTGTTTAAAGTCTATGCTTTTAAGGCCACATGAGAGAACAAAGACAATCTATTGTTTTGGCTGAGTCATTCTGAAATTCTAGGAATTCACGAACAAAGACGATGCATTGTTCATCGGTTCAAAGTCTATGCTTTCAAGGCCACATGAAAGAACAAAGACGATCCATTGTTCAGTTAGAAATAGATTGTTATCTCAATTCTAGGAAAGCAAGAACAAAGACGATGCATTGTCAACGCTTCAAAGTCTATGTTTACAAGGCCACATGAGAGAACAAAGATGATCTATTGTTTTGTAGGTTATCGTACACATCAGCTGTATCCTCAAAGTCATTGCCCTCAGTCTCAAGCAAGTCTATGCATGTTTTAAAGCCACGCCCCCTCAAGTGGTCTAAACAGGTGGCCGTTCCCTAAACAGGTAGCCGTTTCCTAAAAACAGGTAGCCGTTTCCTATAAACAGGTAGCCGTTTCCTAAAACAGGGGGTCCGTTTCCCAAAACAGATAGCTGTTTCGCAACCGTTTCCCCCCATGAGAACAAAGACGATCTATTGTTCAGGTCGAAAATAGATTGTTATCTACATCTCAATTCTGAGAAAAATCAAGAACAAAGGGGGCCCATTGCTCAAAGTCTATGCTTACAATTTTCAAGGTGATAGAACAAAGATGATCTATTGTTATGGATGAGTCATAGCTTCTAAAATTCTGAGAAATCATGAACAAAGACGATGCATTGTTCAACGGTTCAAAGTCTATTCTTACAATTTTCAAGGTCACACCTTTGAGAAATGAACAAAGACGATCCGTTGTTCTGGTTGATTTATAAAAATAGATTCTAAATACATCTCTTTCAAGAACAAAGGTGATCCATTGTTAACGGTTCAAAGTCTATGCTTACAATTTTCAAGGTAAAAGAACAAAAGCGATTCATTCTTCTGGTCGAGTTATAAAAATAGATTGTTATCTCAATTCTAGGAAATCAAGAACAAAGGCGATGCATTGTTCAAAGTCTATGCTTATAATTTTCAAGGTAAATGAACAAAGACGATTCATTGTTCTGGTTGATTTATAAAAATAGATTGTTATCTAAATACATCTCTTTCAAGAACAAAGGCAATCCATTGTCAACGCTTCAAAGTCTATGTTTACAATGCCACATGAGAGAACAAAGACGATCTATTGTTTTGTAGGTTATAGTACACATCAGCTGTATCCTCAAAGTCATTGCCCTCGGTCTCAAGCAAGTCTATACATGTTTCAAGGCCACGCCCCAAAACAGGTGGCCGTTCCCCTAAACAGGTAGCCGTTTCCTAAAAACAGGTAGCCGTTTCCTAAAACAGGGGGTCCGTTTCCCAAAACAGGTAGCTGTTTCGCAACCGTTTCCCCATGTTCAGGTCGAAAATAGATTCCGCATCTCAATTCCAGGAAATCAAAAAGGGGGCCCCATTGTTCAAAGTCTATGCTTACAATTTTCAAGGTTAAAGAACAAATACATTCCATTGTACAGGTTGAGTTATAAAAATAGATTGTTATCTCAATTCTAGGAAATCAATAACAAAGGCGATGCATGGTTCAAAGTCTATGCTTACAATTTTCAAGGCCTCATGAAAGAACAAAGACGATCTATTGTTCTCGTTGATTTATAAAAATAGATTCTAAATACATCTCTTTCGAGAATAACGATGATCCATTATCAATGATTTAAAGTTTATGCTTAGAAGGTCACACCTCTGATAACATAAGACGATCCATTGTTCAGTTAGAAATAGATTGTTATCTCAATTCTAGGAAATCAATAACAAAGACGATGCATTGTCAACGCTTCAAAGTCTATGTTTACAAGGTCACATGAGAGAACAAAGACGATTCATTGTTTTGGTTGAGTCATAGCTTCTGAAATTCTAGGAAATCAAGAATAAAGGGGGCCCATTGTTCAAAGTCTATGCTTACAATTTGCAAGGTAAAAGAACAAAGACGATTCATTGTTGAGTCGTAGCTTCTAAAATTCCGAGAACAAAGACGATGCATTGTTCAGACTGATTAGGTCATCTAACAAGTAAAATATTTTTTATAAGACTACCACAATATACAGATTTAAGTATTATGGGATATAGTCACTTTTGTAATACCTCTGCTGGAGCATATCTATTTACTATTTGTTTTCACATTCAATTTCCTTCAACTGATTCTCGTTTAATGCGGACCACACCATCTTTCCTAATAGGTTCATTATATTGTATACTAGCCATAC
Source organism: Vesta saturnalis (assembly GCA_036346205.1). Classification (NCBI taxonomy): domain Eukaryota; kingdom Metazoa; phylum Arthropoda; class Insecta; order Coleoptera; family Lampyridae; genus Vesta; species Vesta saturnalis. The sequence continues at coordinate 9,254,892 of JARFJB010002396.1, forward strand.
ATTCAGCTTCCCTTAAAAGTCTTCATATCAGGATCTACTTTGAGACATTGTTCGAGACTTATTACAATAAGCAATGTCACGCCTCCCAAGTGCCCTCAAGTGGTCTAAACAGCTAGACGTTTCCTAAAACAGGGGGCCCGTTTCACAAAACAGGGGGCCCGTTTCACAAAACAGGGGGTCCGTTTTCCAAAACAGACGGCTGTTTCTCAACACAGGTAACCGTTTCCCACCAAGGTTACATGAGAGAACATAAGCGTTCTGATTCCTAAAAATAGATTGTTATCCAGCTACCACCCCACCTCAATTCTAGGAAATCAAGAACAAAGGGGGGTCCATTGTTCAAAGTCTATGCAAGTGATTCATTGTTCTGGTCGAGTTATAAACATAGATTGTTATCTAAATACATCTCATTTCTGGGAAATCAACTTTCAAGAACAAAGGCAATCCATTGTCAACGCTTTAAAGTCTATGCTTATAAGGCCACACCTCTGATAACAAAGGCGATTCATTGTTTTGGCTGAGTGATAGCTTCTGAAATTCTGAGAACACCGACGATGCATTGTTCAGACTGATTAGGTCATCTAACAAGTAAAATATTTTTTTTATAAAACTTATAATTTATTAACCACAATATTCATCTATATACAGATAAAAGATCGATTTAAGTAAATATACATATTATGGCAAATTTGATGTACTTAACATTTTGTAATACCTTTGCTGGATCATATCTATTTTATTTATTATTTGTTTTCACATTCAATTTCCTTCAACTGATTCTCGTTTAATGTGGTCCACGATACATCATCATCTTTCCTAATAGGTATTTTCATCGCTTCATTATAATGTTTACTGGCCATACATTCAGCTTTCCTTAACGCCTTCATATCAGGATCTGTGATCCTTTTACTTTGAGACATTGTCCGTGACTTATTACAAACCTACGTCTCTTAAACTTATATGCAAAAACACAAATTAAAATCTTTTAATTATACAGTTACGTAAATTTCAAAGTTAATTCCGAGAAATCTATTTTCAAGGTGATCCAACCTTACCCGACTATCAAATAGATTGTCAATGGTTACTATCAATTTTCCAGGTCCTACAAATCAACCTACAGGGGTATCCTGATATATGACCGGTAATGTATGCTTCCCAAGTTGGGTAAAGTTCTTTGAAGGTGTGACGAGAGATTTTGAAGGTCACCAAACAATTCTTAGAATTTAGTCGAGTCAGAGCCATCTGTCAATTCCTAGAAATCAATTTTCAAGGTATCATATTACAATTCAAACAGATTGTAAAGTAGATTCATGGCTAAATGGAGACAAGGTGTTCCTAATCAATGACTTTTGTATAGGCCGTAGAAGTTATTACAATTCCTACAGTGGTATCTATGCTAAAAATAGGTCAAGGTTAAATTGGTCTTATATTAGCTAAATGCTCTTCAAGTCAAATAGAAATTAGGTCATCAGCAGGGAGGGGGTAGATGTAGAAGTGGTTAAGGTATTTAAGCAGTAATGTGCAAATAAAATTGATTCAATATGTGGATGTGCTACGCTACTGAATCATGGACCAAAGCGGTAGATGCACATACAGCCGTGGAACGTTTACTCCAACAATTGACGACATTGGCATTTGATGCTAATCATGAGGCAGTATATGGTTTAGGACGCTTTTATTCGGAAGAGGACTGTCATGCACTTGCAAAGAAATATGAAAACGGTGTAAAAATATGTGAAACGTATTTAAAGGGTCGATATTGTTTGACTTGCTTAATACAAAAGTTAAGTGCGGCACAACTAGAAGAGTTCACTCTAGATTTGAAGGAGTGGGAAGATGGGGATACCAGTGAAAAGGGGGAAGAAGGGAATATGAAGGATAGTAGTCAGTTACTAATTATATTTTCTCGATTAGAAAAAGATGTATAATTATAAAATAAAACCTTAATTATTGTTGTTGTGTTCTTTTGCATGTGAAAAGGATGTATTCACGACTAGTCTGGATGCAGTCGGAAAAACAACAAATAGCGGTCCCCAGCCATATGTAAACATAATTTAACTAGAATCTTCGGAATAGGAAAAATGAGTGTGGTCTCCAAGAAATTTTTCAAGACCATATGTCCTACAGGCCGATCTTACCCGACATCATCCGATCGAAATGTAGTCGAAACCTGCAGGACCAATTCTAAACGAGTCATGAAAACAAGAAGGGGGTCTATGCTACAAGGTTATTGACTAAATTGTAATAAAAAGCGTGGGCTCATACAATAGTCATCCAGGGTGTTTCTCCAAATACAGATAACCGTTTCCCAAAACCGATGGCTGTTTCTCAACACAGGCTAAACTGAACTAGGTCAAAACCTAAACATCTGGTCATGAGGGGTTAGAAATCCGTGGGAAGGTTCAGGTACAATCTGAAGGTAGTTTTATATTATAGAAAAAAGCTAATCACCTACTTTGGGGGTAGTACTGATAGGGGGTAGTTTCTATAAATCCCCTTCACCTACTTTTAGTGGTAAAGGGTAGCTTTTCCAATAGGCTTATCATCTAGGGGTGCAATTCTGACCCCGAGAAAAAATGATGAATGCTATTACTGTAAGTGTATTATTTCATGTAAAACCCCTATGATGCAAGCTATTTCTATGGTCCACCCTATCCATCTAGGTCAACAATTTTAGCATTCCCTGGAGGTTACATTCTTGAAAATAACAAATAAGCGTTCCTTTCTAACAATAGAATCAGTTCATGGAGGATTGTTGTCTATGCTAATATCAAGGTTCCTGTATATGCTTACAGTATCTGGTGACTGGAAATTCTCAAGGTCTCCAAACAATTGTCAAGACCATATGTCCTACAGGCCAATCTTACCCGACATCATCCGATCGAAATGTAGCCGAAACCTGCAGGACCAATTCTAAACGAGTCATGGAAATAAGAAGGGGGTCTATGCTAATAAGCGTGGGCTCATATTATGGTCCGCCAGGATCTTCCCCCCAAATACAGATAACCGTTTCCCAAAACAGGGGAGCTGTCACTCAACACAGGTTTCCCCTCTAGAGCCATTAATCATAGCTGAAGCTGACCAATTCTAAACGAGTCATGGAAACAAGAAGAATGATGGGGTCTATGCTAATAAGCGTGGGCTCATACTATGGTCCTAACCGCCAGGTTGAGGCAGTTTCCCCAAAGACAGATAACCGTTTCCCAAAACAGGGGAGCCGTCACTCAACACAGGTTTCCCCTCCAGAGTCATTAATCATAGCTGAGGCTAAATTGAACTAGGTCAGATCCATTTATCTTAGAAATCTAAACATGGAATATGGTTGTGAGGGGTTAGAAATCCCAATTCCTGGAAATAGGAAGGTTGCATCCAAGTACAATTCTTAGAAATCTGAAAGTAGAACTAGTTTAATATCATAGAAAAAGCTAATCACCTACTTTGGGGGTTTATGGGCCAAGGTGGTAGTTTCTATAAATCACCTACTTTTATGGGCAAAGGGTAGCTTTTCCAATAGTTATAGGTACTGTGTCAACGAGGCTTATCATCTAGGGGTGCAATTCTGAGCCCGAGAAAAATGATGAATTCTGCGCCGCTTTTGAGAAGAAGAAGCTAGAATGAGAAGTAGTGTTGGATACCATGATTGTTAGGGTTTAAAAGCCCCCATTGTGTGCACAGTATACTCTTGATTAGCAGCAATGACGAAAGTAGTAGTACGTAAGGTAGAAAGTACAGAAAAAGCAGTGTGGAGGAGCGAAAGAAGAGGTTGGAGACGTTAATAAAACAAGTAAAAGAAATAAAACTCGATTTGGAGTGTTATATAGCGAAAACAAAAATGATGAAGCTGTGTATTAGCAATATGTAAAAATAGTGTAGTAAAGCATGACATTTTGGGAAGGATGAGTTTAAATACATATTACCTCAGCGCTTTTACAAGTAAGAAGAAAAGACGCTGCTGTGTATTGCTATAAGTATCGCACAATTGTATTAGGTTTAAGTAACTGTATAATTAAAAAATAAAGACTTTAAGCGTTGTGAATATGTTGTTCATTTAAGTAAACGTAGACAGAACTTTTTGTAGCACTAGTTTTCGGTATTCTCTTCTCCCATAATGGTTCCTTATTGGCTATCCATATCTGGGCGCGGTTCGATATCCACCTTTACCGAAATCTCCCATAAGGAAATGGCACCCCTGCCGTACGTTGGGCTTTAAATTGGCCTATATACAACGTATAAAAGAAGATTTATTGGAAAAGATCAATGACAGTAAAAGTGATCCCGAAATAAAAAGCAATTTACTGCAGATCGTTACTGTTTTTAATCATTAAATGGCGTTTATGCGTATGTGAACTAAAATTTATTAGTTATAATGAAAAATACAATGACTTTCCTTTGTATAAGGGAGATTTAAATTGATTTTTTTTTTTTGCAAAAACCAAAAAACTTAAATTTCAGCCCTATTCCTAAATTGACTACCCTTGGAATTAAAAGAGTAAACAGTGACAGCTTGCAGTATAGAAATGGAGTTAATTTGATGTAATTTTTATATAAAAGGTTAAGAAAATCGATTTATAGTTTTAATGTTGCAGAACGAAGGAGACCTGATCGTTTTTATATATGAATAGTTTTTATTGTGTGTGTTAGGCGTTAGAATGGGTTTTCATTGTTTTAAAGGGGATACAATAGGCTTGCATGTAATTTTAAAAAAATGTACCTTAAGTTCACACCTCTGAGAAAAGAACAAAGGCGATTCATTGTTTTGGTTGAGTTATAAAAAAATAGATTGTTATCCAGCTACCCCCAGTCTGAGAAATCAAGAACAAAGGCGATCCATTGTTCAAAGTCTATGCTTTCAAGGTAAAAGAACAAATGCGATCCATTGTTTTGGCTGAGTCATAATTGCTAAAAATAGATTGTTATCTAGATACCCCAATCATTTCAGGCTCAATTCTAGTAAATCAAGGACAAAAAGGATCCATTGCCGACGCTTCAAGGTCAAAGTTGTATTGCCCAAGGCCATCATACACATTGCTTACGTATATTCCTCAAGGTTCTTGGCTGAGCTAAAGTGTTAATTCTTATAAACCAATTCTCAGGAGTACTAAATAAAATCTTCAAGGGGATTCTACCTTTCAGGGTCAAGCAATTAGAAGACATTAGATTGAGCAAAGAAACAACTCAACAACTGCTAACTACATTACAAAACATAGAAGTGTAACATCTATATACTTACATCTCATTTTATTCTATTTAAAAGATTGCGAAATTTTATTGATGGTCTAGAGATATGTAGTTAGGATAAATAATCTAGAATAAACATTTTTTATTAATATAAACATATATTGTTATACACATTCCTTTACTAAAACACAGCTCTTTAACCACCTTACGTTTCTTTGACCTTATGTTGATATCATCTTACTACATCAGCAAACATTTATCTGTGTGACACTTGCTTCCAACCTAGTACTTTTTACAAATGTAGCAGATAAATAAAAGTTTTCAGGATATTTTTATTTCAATAATAAGTAAAATTCTATATATTACATTATCGGTAAGGCAAAAGTATACCAGGACAGTAACTAAGACATAAATTGTCCTACCTGTATGATTAGTTGAATGATATATTAGCAATGAAAATATTCTTAAGCTTGAAAACAACTAAAATGCATACGACTGAAACAATCAAGAAACACTTTTAGGTAGAGGGTAATCTATAAAAGTTAATATGGCCATCGGTTAGGGGAATAGGAATTATATTATCAATTTATTATTGTTATTGATTCAAAAAAAAAAACGTTCATTAAAGGAATGCATAGTAAAAGCTTACTCTTTTAATGTATATAAAACCTTTCTGTAAGCTTTAAATTATCTAATTCAATGAAGTATACTAAAGTAGATTTTTACATATAATTAAAAGCGTGTTTACAAATGTTATTTAAGGAACATCTATACATTGTTATCCAAATACGAATGGGGGGCTCTGTATGAATGCAAGTCTATTGTATCCCCTTTAAAACAATGAAAACCCATTCTAACGCCTAACACACACAATAAAAACTATTCATATATAAAAACGATCAGGTCTCCTTCGTTCTGCAACATTAAAACTATAAATCGATTTTCTTAACCTTTTATATAAAAATTACATCAAATTAACTCCATTTCTATACTGCAAGCTGTCACTGTTTACTCTTTTAAGTCCAAGGGTAGCCAATTTAGGAATAGGGCTGACATTTAAATTTTTAGGTTTTGCAAAAAAATCAATTTAAGTCTCCCTTATACAAAGGAAAGTCATTGTATTTTCATTATAACGCTTTACTAATAAATTTTAGTTCACATATGCATAAACGCCATTTAATGATTAAAAACAGTAACGATCTGCAGTAAATTGCTTTTTATTTCGGGATCACTTTTACTGTCATTGATCTTTGCTTCTTTTATACGTTGTATATAGGCCAATTTAAAGCCCAACGTACGGCAGGGGTTCCATTTCCTTATGGGAGATTTCGGTAAAGGTGGATATCGAACCGCGCCTAGATATGCAGAGCCAATAAGGAACCATTATGGGAGAAGAGAATACCGAAAACCGTCTCTTTAACTTTTAAAGTCTTTATTTTTTAATGATACAGTTAGTTAAACCTAATACAATTGTGAGATACTTATAACAACACATAGCAGCGTTTTAAATTTTATTCTTCTTTAAAATATGTATTTAAACTCATCCTTCCCAAAATTTCATGCTTTACTACACTATTTTACTCATTGCTAATACGCAGCTTCATCATTTTGTTTTCACTATATAACACTCCAAATCGAGTTTTATTTCTTTTACTTGTTTTATTAACGTCTCCAACCTCTTCTTTCGCTCCTCCACACTGCTTTTTCTGTACTTTCTACCTTACGTACTACTACTTTCGTCATTGCTGCTAATCAAGAGTCTACTGTGCACACAATGGGGACTTTTAAACCCTAACAATCATGGTTGCCAACACTACTTTCTATTCTAGCTTCTTCTTCTCAAAAACGACGCAGAATTCACCATTTTTCTCGGGGTCAGAATTGCATCCCTAGATGATAAGCCTCGTTAACACAGTACCTATAACTATTGGAAAAGCTACCCTTTACCCCTAAAAGTAGGTGATTTAAGGGTATGAAACTACCACCTTAGCCCATAAAAAATACCCTCAAGGCAGGTGATTAGCTTTGTCTATGATATAAAACTAGTTCTGCTTTCAGATTTCTAAGAATTATACTTGGACCTTCCCACGAATTGGGATTTCTAACCCCTAACAACCAGATTCCATGTTTTGACCTAGTTCAATTTAGCCTCCATCACGATTAATAGCTCTGCAGGGGAAATCTGTGTTGAGTGACGGCTCCCCTGTTTTGGGAAACGGTTATCTGTATTTGGGGGGAAGATCCTGGCGGACCATAATATGAGCCCACGCTTATTAGCATAGACCCCCTTCTTATTTCCATGACTCGTTTAGAATTGGTCCTGCAGGTTTCGGCTACATTTCGATCGGATGATGTCGGGTAAGATTGGCCTGTAGGACATATGGTCTTGACAATTGTTTGGAGATCTTGAGAATTTCCAGTCACCAGATACTGTAAGCATATACAGGAACCTTGATATTAGCATAGACAACAATCCTCCATGAACTGATTCTATTGTTAGAAAGGAACGCTTATTTGTTATTTTCAAGAATGTAACCTCCAGGGAATGCTAAAATTGTTGACCTAGATGGATAGGGTGGACCATAGAAATAGCTTGCATCATAGGGTTTTACATGAAATAATACACTTACAGTAATAGCATTCATCATTTTTCTCGGGGTCAGAATTGCACCCCTAGATGATAAGCCTATTGGAAAAGCTACCCTTTACCACTAAAAGTAGGTGAAGGGGATTTATAGAAACTACCCCCTATCAGTACTACCCCCAAAGTAGGTGATTAGCTTTTTTCTATAATATAAAACTACCTTCAGATTGTACCTGAACCTTCCCACGGATTTCTAACCCCTCATGACCAGATGTTTAGGTTTTGACCTAGTTCAGTTTAGCCTGTGTTGAGAAACAGCCATCGGTTTTGGGAAACGGTTATCTGTATTTGGAGAAACACCCTGGATGACTATTGTATGAGCCCACGCTTTTTATTACAATTTAGTCAATAACCTTGTAGCATAGACCCCCTTCTTGTTTCCATGACTCGTTTAGAATTGGTCCTGCAGGTTTCGACTACATTTCGATCGGATGATGTCGGGTAAGATCGGCCTGTAGGACATATGGTCTTGAAAAATTTCTTGGAGACCACACTCATTTTTTTCCTATTCCGAAGATTCTAGTTAAATTATGTTTACATATGGCTGGGGACCGCTATTTGTTGTTTTTCCGACTGCATCCAGACTAGTCGTGAATACATCCTTTTCGCATGCAAAAGAACACAACAACAATAATTAAGGTTTTATTTTTTAATTATACATCTTTTTCTAATCGAGAAAATATAATTAGTAACTGACTACTATCCTTCATATTCCCCTTCTTCCCCCTTTTCACTGGTATCCCCATCTTCCCACTCCTTCAAATCTAGAGTGAACTCTTCTAGTTGTGCCGCACTTAACTTTTGTATTAAGCAAGTCAAACAATATCGACCCTTTAAATACGTTTCACATATTTTTACACCGTTTTCATATTTCTTTGCAAGTGCATGACAGTCCTCTTCCGAATAAAAGCGTCCTAAACCATATACTGCCTCATGATTAGCATCAAATGCCAATGTCGTCAATTGTTGGAGTAAACGTTCCACGGCTGTATGTGCATCTACCGCTTTGGTCCATGATTCAGTAGCGTAGCACATCCACATATTGAATCAATTTTATTTGCACATTACTGCTTAAATACCTTAACCACTTCTACATCTACCCCCCCTCCCCTGCTGATGACCTAATTTCTATTTGACTTGAAGAGCATTTAGCTAATATAAGACCAATTTAACCTTGACCTATTTTTTAGCATAGATACCACTGTAGGAATTGTAATAACTTCTACGGCCTATACAAAAGTCATTGATTAGGAACACCTTGTCTCCATTTAGCCATGAATCTACTTTACAATCTGTTTGAATTGTAATATGATACCTTGAAAATTGATTTCTAGGAATTGACAGATGGCTCTGACTCGACTAAATTCTAAGAATTGTTTGGTGACCTTCAAAATCTCTCGTCACACCTTCAAAGAACTTTACCCAACTTGGGAAGCATACATTACCGGTCATATATCAGGATACCCCTGTAGGTTGATTTGTAGGACCTGGAAAATTGATAGTAACCATTGACAATCTATTTGATAGTCGGGTAAGGTTGGATCACCTTGAAAATAGATTTCTCGGAATTAACTTTGAAATTTACGTAACTGTATAATTAAAAGATTTTAATTTGTGTTTTTGCATATAAGTTTAAGAGACGTAGGTTTGTAATAAATCACGGACAATGTCTCAAAGTAAAAGGATCACAGATCCTGATATGAAGGCGTTAAGGAAAGCTGAATGTATGGCCAATAAACATTATAATGAAGCGATGAAAATACCTATTAGGAAAGATGATGATGTATCGTGGACCACATTAAACGAGAATCAGTTGAAGGAAATTGAATGTGAAAAACAAATAATAAATAAAATAGATATGATCCAGCAAAGGTATTACAAAATGTTAAGTACATCAAATTTGCCATAATATGTATATTTACTTAAATCGATCTTTTATCTGTATATAGATGAATATTGTGGTTAATAAATTATAAGTTTTATAAAAAAAATATTTTACTTGTTAGATGACCTAATCAGTCTGAACAATGCATCGTCGGTGTTCTCAGAATTTCAGAAGCTATCACTCAGCCAAAACAATGAATCGCCTTTGTTATCAGAGGTGTGGCCTTATAAGCATAGACTTTAAAGCGTTGACAATGGATTGCCTTTGTTCTTGAAAGTTGATTTCCCAGAAATGAGATGTATTTAGATAACAATCTATGTTTATAACTCGACCAGAACAATGAATCACTTGCATAGACTTTGAACAATGGACCCCCCTTTGTTCTTGATTTCCTAGAATTGAGGTGGGGTGGTAGCTGGATAACAATCTATTTTTAGGAATCAGAACGCTTATGTTCTCTCATGTAACCTTGGTGGGAAACGGTTACCTGTGTTGAGAAACAGCCGTCTGTTTTGGAAAACGGACCCCCTGTTTTGTGAAACGGGCCCCCTGTTTTGTGAAACGGGCCCCCTGTTTTAGGAAACGTCTAGCTGTTTAGACCACTTGAGGGCACTTGGGAGGCGTGACATTGCTTATTGTAATAAGTCTCGAACAATGTCTCAAAGTAGATCCTGATATGAAGACTTTTAAGGAAGCTGAATGTATGGCTAGTATACAATATAATGAACCTATTAGGAAAGATGGTGTGGTCCGCATTAAACGAGAATCAGTTGAAGGAAATTGAATGTGAAAAACAAATAGTAAATAGATATGCTCCAGCAGAGGTATTACAAAAGTGACTATATCCCATAATACTTAAATCTGTATATTGTGGTAGTCTTATAAAAAATATTTTACTTGTTAGATGACCTAATCAGTCTGAACAATGCATCGTCTTTGTTCTCGGAATTTTAGAAGCTACGACTCAACAATGAATCGTCTTTGTTCTTTTACCTTGCAAATTGTAAGCATAGACTTTGAACAATGGGCCCCTTTATTCTTGATTTCCTAGAATTTCAGAAGCTATGACTCAACCAAAACAATGAATCGTCTTTGTTCTCTCATGTGACCTTGTAAACATAGACTTTGAAGCGTTGACAATGCATCGTCTTTGTTATTGATTTCCTAGAATTGAGATAACAATCTATTTCTAACTGAACAATGGATCGTCTTATGTTATCAGAGGTGTGACCTTCTAAGCATAAACTTTAAATCATTGATAATGGATCATCGTTATTCTCGAAAGAGATGTATTTAGAATCTATTTTTATAAATCAACGAGAACAATAGATCGTCTTTGTTCTTTCATGTGGCCTTGAAAATTGTAAGCATAGACTTTGAACCATGAATCGCCTTTGTTATTGATTTCCTAGAATTGAGATAACAATCTATTTTTATAACTCAACCTGTACAATGGAATGTATTTGTTCTTTAACCTTGAAAATTGTAAGCATAGACTTTGAACAATGGGGCCCCCTTTTTGATTTCCTGGAATTGAGATGCGGAATCTATTTTCGACCTGAACATGGGGAAACGGTTGCGAAACAGCTATCTGTTTTGGGAAACGGACCCCCTGTTTTAGGAAACGGCTACCTGTTTTGGGAAACGGACCCCCTGTTTTAGGAAACGGCTACCTGTTTATAGGAAACGGCTACCTGTTTTAGGAAACGGCTACCTGTTTAGGGGAACGGCCACCTGTTTAGACCACTTGAGGGGGCGTGGCTTTAAAACATGCATAGACTTGCTTGAGACTGAGGGCAATGACTTTGAGGATACAGCTGATGTGTACGATAACCTACAAAACAATAGATCATCTTTGTTCTCTCATGTGACCTTGTAAACATAGACTTTGAAGTGTTGACAATGCATCGTCTTTGTTCTTGCTTTCCTAGAATTGAGATAACAATCTATTTCTAACTGAACAATGGATCGTCTTTGTTCTTTCATGTGGCCTTGAAAGCATAGACTTTGAACCGATGGACAATGCATCGTCTTTGTTCGTGATTTCCTAGAATTTCAGAATGACTCAGCCAAAACAATAGATCGTCTTTGTTCTCTCATGTGGCCTTAAAAGCATAGACTTTAAACAATGGGCCCCCCTTTGTTCTTGATTTCTCAGAATAGGGCGTGGCCTTGAAACATGCATAGACTTGCTTGAGACCGAGGGCAATGACCTTCAGGACTATAATGACCTTGAAGCGGGGACTTTGAAGAGGCAGGGTTACCAACCACATAACCTTGAAGAGAGTTACACACCTGTGGTCTTCAGCTACCCCTTGAAATAGGCAATGTTACCGACCTTGAAATCTAGTAACTTTTCTGGTGACTTTTTCCTAGATCTGGTGACAAATCTAGTGACAAAAGTGGATTAGAAGTGACATAGCTATACTACTTAAATGCGTGAGTGCTACACAGAGAGTTTGGTGGTGGAAAAAAATATCTCTCTTACATTTTAGAGAAAAAATCATTGACATTTTAGTGACAGAAGACACTTTACCACCACAAGTAAGTACAGTTCCTCAGAAAACTCAACATTTTCTAGAAAAAGCTCCAGGATCAGTTCGTAAAACAAGAAAGCGTTGTCGCCAGTGTTATCAACAAATATACATCGAAAAAGGCAAAACGGAACCAGATCGGAAAACCAAACAGGTCCCTACGTATTGCGCTGTTTGTCCTGATAAGCCATTCCTATGTTTACCATGTTTCAATAAATGTCATAAAATTTGAATTTAGCATCCATTAGGTTTTTAAGCATTTGATAAACGTGTTATGTGTGTTTTTGTTTATTATTATGTGTGTTTCTGTTTATTTGTAAGAAAATAAATAAAAATAAAAAAAATTACTGATTTACGTTATTTATTTCTACTGGTTGTTCATATTTGGAAACGAAATTAGCTTTATACATAGTACACTATCTAGCAGACGAGCGTATAAACATTGAATCGTTTGTGTAGGCCGCAAAAAAATTACTTTGCTATTAAGAACAGAATGTATAGCGAGTCATCGGTGTCTCGTACCGTCAACCAAGAACACATTCTTCCGCGTCACCGGTGACTCACGCCGCTACTATGGATGAATTTCATTCGAGGCACTGATGCTTCGCATCGTACTTAACGTGTTAATATGATTAAGAATTAACCAAGTGTGATATACCGGAGCTTCACCGTATATCAACCACATTCCTTGACGAATGTTAAGAGGAACGTTTGCCAACAGTAACGGTAAATTATTTTCTAAAAAGTCCAAATAAACCTGACCATTCACTGTTCCATCGAAAAAATGTGGTCCAATTACGTGATCTCAAACTATACCACGTCAAGCATTCAAAGACCACCTAGTTCGACCATGAGTTGCTATAAGATGGGGATTACTTGGCGAATAATAATGGAAATTGTGTCTATTCATAGTTCCATTTTTATGAAACGTGGCTTCGTCTCCAAAGAGGACAAAATCAAAGAAATCAGCCTGATTGTGGATTTTTCGGTGAGCCTATTTACAAAAAGTAACCCTTCTGGGATAGTCATCTTTGAGTAACTCTCGATGCAACTGGATACGGTATGGATTAATCTTTTTTTTACGCAGTATTGTTCGGACGGACCTGTCACTAATATCATGCTGACGTGAGATTTCACGTGTATTAGCATGTGAATTATACGTAACTTCAAGCATTACGTTCAATTGACATTCCTCGTTAAGTACAGGTTTTGTCCTTTCCTTTTTTTCATAAACTACTAAACCCGTACGATTAAAATGATCTACTAACCTTTCCAAGGTTATTTTCTCGGGTTGTCTTCGTTCGGGATATCTCTCTGTGTAAATTCTTTATGCTAATAAACAATTTTTCATACATTCTCCCAGTACCTATACCATTTCTATTAATTACTCAATAGGAAGGTTGATTTCAAACAGTATTTAGGTGTTTACAAATTAATAAATACTACACAATCTCAAAAATGTTTGTTAAAGGAAAAGCTACCAATTATTACTGAATAATAGCTATCTGTCATTTGTTCACGGCTAACTTGTTATAAAAGAAATTGTTAAAAAAATCTCTTTCTGTTATTAAACTGAAAATATAATTCACATGTGACAGGGTACATTTTTTATTACTTTCATTGGTTGAAATACGAAAACATGATTATAATGAATAAAATAGTTTACTGCCAAAGTGACAAAAAGTTTCAAAAAACAAAATAGTTGTATTGACTATCCTGCAACTGTGATATTTACTATCAAAGTTTAAAATTGTAAACTAAAAAATATATTTTCTATTAGCGTTCATTATATTCTCTTACCAAATACACGTATTATGATTAATAATCGATGATACCACTCGTTAAAACCTGTAGAAAAATAAATTTTCATCGGTTTTAACTCGGGCTATAACCGAAGATATTCATAAACACTAGTTATATTATCCCCGAAAGTATCTCAGAAATTAATAAGAATGAAAGAACATAAAGTGTTTTTTAACTTTTTAAAATAAAATACAGGGTGATTCATTTTTAAAAATTGACAAAATCGTGTTCGAGTTTTGGCTCGTTCTATATTCAATTGGTGCAATAATAAAGAAATATCACATCCTCGTAAGACTGTACCAATGTCAAAAAGTTATGCCTGGAAAAAATTATTGTTAGGTTGTTCTGTCAAGGGTATACAGGACGTTGAAATGAGAATGATTTTCGAATTGACCATAACCTTTGAAATACCCTATATAACGTAATGAAACCCTGTGTTGGACGTATGGATCTCCCGAAACTAAATCTAACATAATATATAGGGTGCCCCATTTAAAACAAAGTACGTTTGGTTCGCCCTGGTAATATGTAATACCCTGTAAATACGAAAATAATTTTATAATGTGAAGTTTGAAGTTGCCTATAATTTTAGTAAGTAACTTTTTTTTGATATCTCCTTTAGTAACGGATATATCGTACTTCGACACACTAATGCCGCACCCTGTATGTGTAACATGGAATAAAGAAACCATTACACATTATATAAATAAGCATGGGACACAAAAAAAAACTTGATACTCAATTTATTTGTGGTAAATCTCTTTGTCTTCGAATATTTGAAATTTTATGAGTTATTTTACTAAGCATTTAACAAAAGTTTAAAATGTATTATAATTTAATGATAGTATATAAGACGTTTGGAACATTTCCATGTCTCTGAACAGTGCAGTAAGTAACGGTAAACTAATCTGAAGGAAAAGCTCGTTAATTTATATCTAAAACCTGCAAGTCTCATAGATCGAAAATATTTTGTCTCTCTACAATTATTTACCATCAGTTTGGTTTACAAAAAGAATTCGTTTGCCATAAATTGTATCATTAAATCAATTTCAAGTAATATATTCAACGAAATCAAGTCGTCAGAAGCAGACGTGTTTTAATGTTCTGTCACAAAATAATAATTTGTGGGTAAAGTGAAATTATCATTTTGTTATATACTAGTTACACAATAAAGTTATTGTCAGACTTTCTACAAAACTGTAGCAGGTGATAACATTTAACCCTGCTGTTACCTTCGGGTCTATGACACGAAATCAAATTGTTGTTTAGATAACTTTTTTGTTGATTAATATCAAATGTTCGTAGTTAATGACTTTGTTTCTGATCCATTGATGAATGAGATGGGTTGTTTGTTGTAATAATTTTTTCTTCCTTATTTTTTTAAACATGATTGTTACATTGATGGTCGTCGGGTCATTATGACCCCACGCTGTAATACATTAGTAGGACGTATAAATTTGTAATTCCAATTATTTTATATTGAAATTTGAGGATAGATAATATGCATATCATCACATGCTTGTTCAAATGTAACTCTATACGAGTTACTACAGCATTTTCGGCAGGTCTGTAGCCGCGTGTGCAAGTCGAAACAGGAACATACTTGCAACTTGCAGCAGGTATAAATATCATATCGCAGTATGCAACCGACAGTTTTGTTTGTTACGTTGCAGTGTAAAGTGCGGTTTGTTGTACGTACTACTAGTTCTTCTAAAGTGCTGAAATAACAATAATGTCAAAAAAATATCTTAGTGGTGAAGACTTACAAAAACTTATTGATAATTTGAGTGACATTAGTGACGATGAAGCTTCTAAAGAGGAAGATCATATCAGTGAAGATAGTGATTATGAACAGTCAGACGATGATGTTTTCGACGATGCTGGACGGACAAATCCTACGCAATTGATGCCACCTGCTCAATCGGTTCAATCTAAAGATAATGCCATAACTTGGATGTTAGATCCATTTCCTCAATCAGGGCGTGCAACTAGTGCAAATATCATAAAAGTCGCTCCAGGTCCAACTAGATACAGCAATGGACGAGTCCAGGATGTAAAATCTACATTTCAGCTATTTTTCAATAGTTCTCTGGAAAATATAATTTTGAAAATGTCTAACATCGAAGGTCGTAGAGCGTACGGTGACAAGTGGCAAGAATTAGATGACATATCGTTGCAGGCGTACATAGGTTTGATACTGTTAGGAGGAGTTTACGGATCGCATGATGAATCTACCAGAAGTTTGTGGAATGCAGAAACAGACAGATCTCTTTTTTGCGCAACAATGTCGTTGAAACGATTTTATTATATATCAAGCGTTACCATTTAATAATAAAGAAGATCGTCAAGAAAGAAGGCTACGGGATAAGTTGGCTCCTATTAGAGAATTTTGGGACAAATGGACTGAAATACTACCATAATGGTACAATCCTGGGCAAAACGTAACTGTGGACGAGCAGCTGGTTGCATTTAGAGGTCGTTGTCTATTCAAGCAGTATATGCGAAGAAAGCCAGCAAAATATGGCATCAAAATATGGAAGCTTTGTGATAGTGCAAGTTCTTATGCTTTAAAAGTTCAAGTATATACGGAAAAACCACCTGGGGGAAAACCTGGGAAGGATCAAGAGCTTAGAGTAGTTTTAGACCTTACTTATGGACTAAGAGGTCAGATTGTAACTTGTGGCAATTTCTTTACATCGTATAAATTGGGTCAAATGCTTCTCAAAAGAAGTCTTACTATGTTAGGGACTGTCACGAAAAGCAAGGCAGAGTTACCTATCATGGAAGTAAATAACGTTGTGCATAGTTCCAAAGTTTATTGTACTAAAGATACCACAGTTGTGTCTTATATTCCAAAAAAATACAAGAAGGTCATTCTAATGAGTACTTTTCATAACCAGAGACAAATAAGCGACAGAGAAGACAAAAAACCACAAATCATACTTGATTATAATTCTACCAAAGGAGCAGTGTATACATTAGAACAGCTAATCGGTGCATACACATGCAAACGAAAAACAAATCGATGGCTCACAACCTTATTTTACAGCATTTTAGATACCAGTGCGTATAATGCTTTCGTATTATGGCGCAAAATAAATTCAGACTGGAATAAAAATGTTTTGTTCAAAAGAAGGCTGTTTTTGGAACAACTGGGCAAACAACTTGGTAAATCCTTACATTTTGACCAAAAAACATCTTCCCCGTAATGATCAAGCAGCTGCAATTGTAACAGCTATTCAACAACCATTGGTGGAACATTCAACCGCACCTCTTCCGAGAACTAACAACAAAAAAAAAACGAGCACGCTGCAAATTTTGCCCTTCTAAATGTGATAACAAAACTAATATGACCTGCATTAAGTGTAAAAAATATTTGTGTAAAGAACACGTGACCTATTATTGTCCCGACTGTAAGAAGAAGTGGATCATATCAATTATTAGACATTTTTTATTCCGTTTATTTAAATTTGGTTGAATTTATTGTAAGTTTCACGTTTCACATAAAAATTGTTGTTATTTTGGTTTAATTCATATTTCAGGAGTTCGAGTCATTATGACCCGAAGGAGCACAAGTGTATAGTCTTGTCGAGGAGAACAGCAGGGTTAAATAGTAAAGTTATCAGTATTCACATACGCTGCTATGTATAAACGCGTTTCTGACCTAAAAGTAATTGAATTAAACAAACTGAACGTAGCCACTGGAAAGAAAAGGGTTTAATAAAAAGATTGAAGCATTACTTGAATTCAAGTTGCATTCCTAATATATCTATGTTATACGCTAATCGTAAGAAGCAGGACTGTTTTTGTAAAGAAAGTGTTTATTTATATAAGCTATTCAACATTTAAAGAAACCATTGTGTATATGGAAAAGAGTTATTAACGAAAGATTGCATAAACATGCCGACGGTAAACTTTGTAAGGTAACAAAGTCACAAAAGATTAGTGATGTTTTAAGAATAAGTGATGAATTACATAATCTACGTAGTGATTTAATTGATTGTGCAATGGAATAATCAAATATTTAAATCATTAACTAAAATTCAGGCATTACTTTAAACAAGGTAATAAGGATATGAATGGGATTAACGTTAACGCTCAGAAAATAACAAGCCGATTGCATCAACGGTATTTTTCACAGAAAAAGCGCTCAATGCTGTTCTATTGGTTAGGTTGGGAAGTATTGCCGCACCCTCCATATTCTTCTGATTTGGATCCGTCGGATTTTCACCTATTTCGATCACTTTCGAACAGTTTGCAGATTGTTTCGTTCAATAATGATGTGGAATTACGGACATGATTGGATCATTTTTTTGAGTCAAGGCGGAAAGATTTTTACCGTAGAGGTATCGAAAAACCTGTTGAACGCTGGGAGGAAGTCGTTAATAATAAGGGAGAATATATAAGTGATTAATATGTTGTAATAAAATATATATATATTTTTTAAATAAAAGCACCATTACTTATGCATCAACCTGGCATATACAGCTGTGAAAGAAGTTTGAGAAACGTGTAAAGCCAACTACAGAATTAAATTTTAGTAAAGAATAACTAGGTCATTAAAAATTAAATATTGTTGAACTGTCATAAAGATGACAAATCAGAACACCCCCTAACGACCGAAGAGGTGTCACAGATTTTTCGGCATTAGAGCTTACAGAGAATAACTTTGTAGACTCTCTTTATGCAAAATTGCCTGTTGTTTTCAAAAAAAAATAATTTTTTGAGATATTTCATAAAAATGGAGTTTTTCAACTAATCTGTTTAATAAATAATTTCGCGTACCTACACTCAATGTTTGGCAACTTTTCATATGTTATTCCTAATATTCAAAAGTTGAACTGTGAACACATTATTTGAACACCAGGATTCTTTCAAAGAATGTTTAGACAAAATTATTGACGAAGATGTGATGAAATCACTTACTATTAGCCAAGCAAGTCGTTTATTGAAACATTTGAATTGTCCGGAATTTCTCTACTAGTTGAAAATATTTCATGCCATGTGTTGAAATATTATTTAATTAGAGTCAAATGCGCGGGATTGACAGTTCTCAACTGCAAAAGGCAATTGAACAATTCCAATTGCAAATTATTCGAATTAGAAATTGTACTGACAATGACAATCAAGAACGCAATAATGAAGAACCTGCAAGAAAAAGAGAAAAAACGATAGCTGGGGATAACAGAGCTGTTATTTTAAAGGAAGTATGTGGCACTATTTTAAGCCAAATTAGCCGATTTGATTGTAGGGATCACTTAAGTGCAGCAAAATTATTCGATTCTCAAAATTTTAAAACTTATAGACATGCATTTTCACAAAAACACTTTGGTAAAACTGTAAAATCTTATCCTATGCTGGATAGTGTAAAATTGAAAAGTGAACGTTCATCAATTTATGAGCGCGATGGCATGAGTGACGTAGATGGTATTTTGCCACTTTTAGTGTTCATAACAGACAACAACCTAAAAAAGGTTTTGACGGAAACATACAAACTGTTGGATATGATTTGTACAACGCCCATGTCGACTGCAGAATGTGAACGATGTTTTTACGCACTCAAATGCATTAAAACTTTTCTGAAAAGCATAACGTCAGAAGATCGACGGAACGCATTGGCTGTCCTATCAATAGAAAGGAAATTCGTCCAGTCTATCCGGGATTGTGACAACAAAGTCATACATGTCTTTTCCAGTATGAAAAATAGGAGAATGGATTTTATGTACAAAAAAAGGTAAGTTTTTTCTTGTGCCTCTTTCATAACTCACGAGCCGACATAGAACTTATACATGGATATTAAACCTACTATTTTAAAATCAACTTTCCCTTTACGTTATACATTTACGTTACGTTGTACACTTATAAAGCAGAAAACGTTTTCTGTTCTAACCATAACTAGTAACATTCTAATAAGCACTAATAATCCATTTTCTAGTGAAAAAAACACATTATAAAGCTGCGTTGTAGAGTAACACGAATTTTTACAATCGTTGTTTTGAAGTGTTGAAAATCAACATGAACGCGACACCTATACAGAATCTACGCAACTTTTAGCTCGAATCAATCGCATTTTGTATTAAAATAGAAAACTGTCTACGTATGAGGTAAACTGCGAAAAATTAAAGTTTTCGGGAAATAGAATCGTTCCAGAGCTGCCATCTAATATTTACGAATCTTGAATTTTCTAATTAATAAAATATTATATTTTACAGATATCTGTAAGTAAAGCTTACAGTAAAGTTTAAATGCATTACTGTTAAAATAGATCATTTCTATCACGTAAATAAAATTGGTTGAAAAATGTGACAGGAAAAACTACAAAGCAGTCACGTATTTACGTTTATTTTTTGGTCAAATAAGTTAGTGCTAAAATTAAATTTAGTTTCAGTGGACTTTAATTAAATAAGAAAAACATTAATTTGAGTTTTACAAAAAAAAGGGGTCTTAATTACTCAACAGTATAAGAACATTTTCCTCAAATTGGTATTTTGTATCTTACCCGAATACTGATAGAATTTATTATTAAGTTGTAGTTTATTACACTGTCTGCATGATAAATGAATGAAACTGTATCTCATATTATTAATATTAGTAAGAAGTGTTTTAATGCAATTGTAAGTGACAAAAAAGACATAATTTAGGCAAATAAAAGTATACGCTTTGAAATTAATACTTTATGCAGCTTTACGAAGATTTGAGTTTAAATTGCGTTAGAGGAAAAGAGATTTATTTTACAATGCAAATATTTCAATACCTATCTCAATTTCGTTTTTGTGTCTTTATTCGCTATCTACTGCACCATTTGGTATGTTTTATTCAAACCAAAAGCAACACTTGTGACCGATGATATGCAATAATGGGATATAATTATTGAAGTAGAATTATAGTAGCAATTATGGATCTTAAATGTATGACATTCCAATAAATGCACTTTATTGATGCATTAGTCGAGAACTTTAAATTTTGATACATTCATTTTATTAAACAAAAGGCACGTTCACAGGATTTAGATAAAGGAATGAGCAATGGACACAATCTTGTTTAGTTGTGTCCGACATGGGTACCAATAGATATTTCAGTAAATTATATTGAACGTACCAAGTCCCTTTACCAGTATTTGGTGGATCAAAAAGGTAAAGCTAAACAAACTGTTTTGGGATTAATAGTTTGTGACGTGCGTGATTTCACATATTTTAGTCCACATTCACAATTGTTTAGTAAATTTTGTGCAAATATACCTATTAATATCACCCTAAGAAAAGCCTCTATATTACGCCATTGACTATTGTTTGTCATTCTTATTATGTGTTTCCTTTATAAATAATTGTATAACTCATCGTTGTATATCTGTATTTACTTACTACTAAATTTCAATTAATTTAATGAAAATAAAATAAAAAAAAAATTTACACCTAATGCTAATATTTAGAATCTAATTTGATAAGAGATAATCATTGGAAGTATCTACCTCAATTACTTCTCAAATTAATAGGGATATAATCCAACGCACTCTTTACATTGAATACGGACTACTATACACTATACAGTGTCCCAAATCGATTGGTACTACATGGGTAACTTTGCTATTAATAAAGATACAGATTTAGTTAAATGGTCAATATTGTACAGCTTTTCACACTGATTCAGATGCGGCTTGGAAATATCAAAAATTCCGAGTACTTCCCAAGATAATCGACAAAAACAGCAAAAAAGCGTTTTTTGAAAAATGCGATTATATCCCTTAACATAAAACTTATAAAAAAAATTTCCTACTACCGTGCGTATAGTACTAACTTTATGCACTATCGAAAGCATCTAAAATTTAACTTTGTTACGTTAATGCGTAATAGTTATTTACCCAACGAGTTCGGAAAGTTAATTTCCCCGCATGAGCACCTTGTTTGCACGACCGCAGGGAGTGCTGCATTTAATGCGAATTCGGGAAAATATATTCCGAACAAGTTAGGTACAAAGTTTTTTGTAACGAATAAATTAACAAAATTATTAAAATAAAAATAAAATTTTTATTCTAAATAGATTGGTAGCATATACGGCATTGTAATGTTGCATTGTTGTTATGGTTACATGTCAACAAGACTTTTTAATTTGATGTTAATTAATTACTTTCCTACCATTTTGTTAATTTTTTCAATAATAAAACCATTATTTCTTGTGTTATTGGTTGGCGTTTATTTGAGGTTGAGTCACACTTATCGATCTTATGGAGTTATAACTGAGTGACTGTGGTACGTGCGTTTTGAGCAAGACTTACATTTAAATTATTATTTAAACACTATTCTTAATTTTATTAAATACATAAATAAAAAGTTTACCTCTAGCAAAGTGCAGGTGCAGGTTCAAACCCTTCTCGACGTAAGCTTTTTATTTATGTATTTAATAAAATTAATATAATGCTTAATTACATATTTACCTCTAAACTTCTTCGTTCATAACAAAACTTATAATAAATTAATTATTATTTGGTTTAGAATGGAAAATACTAACATAAATATTAATACACACATAAATATCAAAAATTACATCAAAATATTGCCTTGTCGCGTCCGTTATATCAACAGCATTTCAATTCTGCTACTAGCCATTCAGCGTAATTACCCTAGTTTCTGTTGGAAAGTAAAAAAGAAAAAAAGTTTTCGATGTATCGGGAGCAAGCCAAGTTCAACAAAGTTTATTAGAATTTTTATGATACATAACAATATATAGTATTTACAATACGTATTATTAGATATAATAAAATAAAATAAGTAATAATGTATTGTGTATTGTTGGTGGTGCGTTGCTCAGGATTCTTCATCCTCTTCAGCGCGTGGATTGCGTGGTTGTTGGGATTCGCGATTGTGTGGTATGCCTGTTGACATCTTTGGGTTGAGATTTGTGGTATTTCAAAAAAAAAGCGTTGTAGTGGTTGGTGATGCTGTTGGTGGTGTGGTTGTTGTGTGGACTGTCCTGTTGTCGCTCGGTTGTGGCTGTTGCTGTTGATGCTCTGATTCTCTGATATAAATAGAAACATGTGTTAGTTGTGTGAATAGATTATCGGTGTTAACAGACCACAATTAATAAACTGTCGATACTGTATACTTAGCTAGGGCACCAGTCTTCGCTCCGGACCTTTGTATGATTACCTGAAAAGGGCAACCACCTATGAACCGTGCGTGAGGATCACTCCCCACAGGTCTATCGCAGTTTGCGCCTGAACGAGCGCCGCTTCCACCTTACGGATGACAGGTAGGGCCTTCTCCATATCGAGACCTCCGAGGATGCCCAATATGGCGTCAAACCCTAAGGCGGGTTGAGCAGGCGGGGTGACCGCAGCGGCGAGAGCCGTTCTCGGTACTTCCGCTTTCTCAACCTTGCCTGCTGTCGCTCGGGCGTAACTGATGCCGGTCCGGGTTGAAGAAGGCGCCGCCGTCGGATCATCTGTTAGTCGTCTTTTCATATTATCAATTAAACTTTATAGAAATTGCCTAGAGTTAATTTCCTTAACTTTGTTTTTTTTAGTACTATTTGTTTAAAGTTTTCGGCTACAATGGCTGTTAATAATTTTGTCATTTTCTCAGCTGGTTCAGTTTTGGAAGATTCTAGTACCCTTATTGTTCTGCTCGCTTTAGGGTTGTATTTCGTGTTGTAGTTCTATCGATAAATTTTCTAATTCTTTTAAACAATCGTACATGATTCCTATGTTTTTTAAAAATTCAGGACTACTTAATTTTCGAGCCAGGCCGTTAAACTTCTGCCTTGTTCTACCATTCCATGATAAGTCTTTGGCGGTTGTAAAGCTTACAGTAAAGTTTAAATGCATTACTGTTAAAATAGATCATTTCTATCACGTAAATAAAATTGGTTGAAAAATGTGACAGGAAAACTACAAAGCAGTCACGTATTTACGTTTATTTTTGGTCAAATAAGTTAGTGCTAAAATTAAATTTAGTTTCAGTGGACTTTAATTAAATAAGAAAAACATTAATTTGAGTTTTAAAAAAAAGGGGTCTTAATTACTCAACAGTATAAGAACATTTTCCTCAAATTGGTATTTTGTATCTTACCCGAATACTGATAGAATTTATTATTAAGTTGTAGTTTATTACACTGTCTGCATGATAAATGAATGAAACTGTATCTCATATTATTAATATTAGTAAGAAGTTTTAATGCAATTGTAAGTGACAAAAAGACATAATTTAGGCAAATAAAAGTATACGCTTTGAAATTAATACTTTATGCAGCTTTACGAAGATTTGAGTTTAAATTGCGTTAGAGGAAAAGAGATTTATTTTACAATGCAAATATTTCAATACCTATCTCAATTTCGTTTTGTGTCTTTATTCGCTATCTAATGCACCATTTGGTATGTTTTATTCAAACCAAAAGCAACACTTGTGACCGATGATATGCAATAATGGAATATAATTATTGAAGTAGAATTATAGTAGCAATTATGGATCTTAAATGTATGACATTCCAATAAATGCACTTTATTGATGCATTAGTCGAGAACGTTAAATTTTGATACATTCATTTTATTAAACAAAAGGCACGTTCACAGGATTTAGATAAAGGAATGAGCAATGGACAAAATCTTGTTTAGTTGTGTCCGACATGGATACCAATAGATATTTCAGTAAATTATATTGAACGTAAGTCACTTTACCAGTATTTAGTGGATCAAAAAGGTAAAGCTTAACAAACTGTTTTCGGATTAATAGTTTGTCACATATTTTAGTCCTCATTCACAATTATTTAGTAAATTTTGTGCAAATATACCTATTAATATCACCCTAAGAAAAGCCCCTATATTACGCCATTGACTCTTGTATGTCATTCTTATTATGCGTTTCTTTTTTAAATAATTGTATAACTCGTCGTTATATATCTCTATTTACTCACTACTAAATTCCAATTAATTTAAGGAAAATAAAATATAAACAAAATTTACACCCAACGCTAATATTTAGAATCTAATTTGATAAGAGATAATCATTGGAAGTATTTACAAATTAATTAATTCTCAAATTAGTAGGGATATAATCCAACGCACTGTTTACATTGAATAAGGACCACTATACAGTGTCCCAAATCGATTGGTGTTGCATGGGTAACTTTGTTATTAATAAAGATACAGATTTAGTTAAATAGCCAATATTGTACAGCCTTTCACACTGATTCAGATGCTGCTTGGAAATACCAAAAATTCCGAGTACTTCCTAAGATAATCGTCAAAAACAGCAAAAAAAGGCGTTGTTTGAAAAATGCGATTATATCCCTTAACATAGAGGTTATAAAAAAAAAATTTCCATTACCGTGCGTATAATACTAACTTTATGCACTATAGAAAGTATCTAAAATTTAACTTTGTTACGTTAATGCGTAATAGTTATTTACCCAACTAGTTCGGAAAGTTAATTTCCCGCATGAGCACCTTGTTTGCAGCACGACCGCAGGGAGTGCTGCGTTTAATACGTATTCAGGAAAATATATTCCGAACAAGCTAGGTACAAAGTAAATAAATAATTTAACATTGTTTGGTTTTTTTATTCTAAATGGATTGGTAGCATAGCCGGCATTGTAATATTGCATTGTTGTTATGCTTACATGTCAACGAGACTTTTTAATTTGATGTTAGTTAATTACTTATCTACCATTTCGTTAATTTTTTCAATAATAAAACCATTATTTCTCGTGTTATCGGTTGGCGTTTATTGGAGGTTGAGTCACACTTATCGATATTATGGAGTTATAACTGAGTGACTGTGGTATGTGCGTTTTGAGCAAGACTTACATTTTAATTATTATATAAGCACTATTATTAATTTTACTAAATACATAAATAAAAAGTTTACCTCTAGCAAAGTACGGGTGGTAGGTTCAAATCCTACTCGAGGTAAGCTTTTTATTTATGTATTTAATTAAATTAATAATAATGTTTAATTACATATTTACCTTTGAACTTCTTCGTTCATAACAAAACTTATAATAGATTAATTATTATTTGTTTTAAAATAGAAAATACTAACATAAATATTAATAAACATACATAAATATCAAAAATGATATCAAAATATTGCCTTGTCGCGTCCTTTATATCAACAGCATTTCAATTCTGCTACTAACCATTCAACGTACTTACCCTAGTTTCTGTTGGAAAGTAAAAAAACACCGCAGTGCGGGAAAAGAAGTTTTCGATGTATCGGGAGCAAGCCAAGTTCAAGTTCAAGTTCAACAAAGTTTATTAGAATTTTTATGATACATAACAATATATAGTATTCACAATACTTATTACAAGAAATAATAAAATAAAGTAAGTAATAATGTATTGTGTATTGTTCAGGATTCTTCATCCTCTTCAGCGCGTGGATTGCGTAGTTGTTGAGATTCGTGATTGTGTAGTATGCCTGTTGACATGTTTGTGCTGAGATTTGTGGTATTTCAAAAAAAAAATCGTTGTAGTGGTTGGTGATGCTGTTGGTGGTGTGGTTGTTGCGTGGATTGTACTGTTGTCGCTCGGTTGTGGTTGTTGCTGTTGATGCTCTGAGTATCTGAAATAAATAGCAACATATGTTAGTTATGTGAATACATTATCGATGTTAACAGAACAAGATTAATAAACTGTCGCTACTCTATACTTAGCTAGGACACCAGTCTTCGCTCCGGACCCTTGTATGATTACCTGAAAAGGGCAACCACATCTTAACCGTGCGTGAGGATCACTCCCCACAGGTCTATTGCAGTTTGCGCCTGAATGAGCGCCGCTGCCACCTTACGGATGACAGGTAGGGCCTTCTCCATATCGAGACTTCCGAGGACGCCCAATATGGCGTCGAACCCTAAGGCGGCTTGAACAGGCAGGGTAACGGCAGCGGCGGGAGTCGTTCTCGGTACTCCCGCTTTCTCAACCTTGCCTTCTGTCGCTCGGGCGTAACTGTCGCCGTTCCGGGTTGAAGAAGGCGCCGCCATCGACGGTGTCCTCTTCGGTCGCTGTGGTACTTCCACCTTCTTCCGTTGTGGAGGCCAAGGGAACTTCTGGCAGCCCCTGCAGCTGGCGGGGTGGTCCCCACCACAGTTAACACATTTATCCCGGTCTGTACGGGGTTTAGTGCATTCACTGGAGTGATGATCTCAGGGGAGCGCTTTACACAGCGTGCTGCCGCCCTGCAGCAACGCTGTGCGTGTCGGAAACCTGGACACCGATGACACTGCCCGATGTCACATTTCCGCCGCAAATCCTCTACAGTCACGCGGAGGCGGGCGACGTACTACACCTCCCGGATCTTCTTGTTGTCTTCCTCGGTCGGCAGCTCTACCATCACGAGGGGGATCGGGCGTCCGTCCATCAGCCAGTCTCTGTCGTGGATTGAGGCAGGCTGAATCCGAATTCCCTAGCTGAAGGCCTTGGCTCTCGTGAAAGCGATCCGTTGCCGGTCCATTTCTCGGGAGAACGCGACGCAGTTCTCCTTCTGACGAAGGATTACCGGAGGCACTTTCGCCCTGGTGTCCTTTTGCGTCGTCTGCTCCATCGCTGCAGGGCTGTCGGTAAAGCGTTCTAGGGCCTGTAATCCGTTGTCTGTGGGCGGTGGCGTAGACGAGCGAACCTTAGGGGTCTTCTTTGGCTTCTTATTTTGCAGCACGAAGTCGTCGGGGTTGGTAGATCCGCGGCGGACCTCTTCTTCTGTGTTGTCAGTTGCGGCTGCGGCGCCGGAGGTGGCCAGCGTGTCCTCTAGGGGATGATGCCTTCTAAGGGTGGCGGCCTCGTCTGCTTTTGCCGCCTCCTCTTCTGTGCGGTGGTGGCAGGTGGCGCGTCGCTGCTCGCTCTCTCGAACGGTAGATCGCTGGCGGTATCCGGAAGTCCTTGGACGTCGTCGGTGACAGCTCTCCCTGAGCTTCACGCTCCTCTTGGAACTGCTGGTAGCAGCGCCTGTTGTATACCGGCTCCAACATCCTGAAAACGATGTTATCCTTTTTTGAAATAGACTGGGTAGTCTTTTATTTAAAGTTGGCCTTTTCTAATCGAGATCTCAACCTCGAATGGGGGCGTAAGCCGGAAATACCTATTTTAAAGCTATGAGTACAAAAAGTAATTTACTTTACACACTAGCTCTCAAACGACATCTAATTTGATTATCGTTGTATAATTTAAATGATTACTTACCTAACTCTTTGTAATTGACTATAGCGATATTCGTTGTTTTTGTACGAATTACAATGGCAATAAATTATTATTATTATTATTACTTAAAATTGATCGGGTTGGCCATGGACAAGTGTCAACTTCTTTTTGACGTATTTAAGTGTTGACATTTTGTGATTTATGCCAAGTGTTCGTATCATTTAAGAATATGATATATATATATATATATATATATATATATATATATATATATATATATATATTGAATTGTTGAAGAATTTAATACTATAAGTTTGAGTTGTGATACCAAATGTAGTATTTTTATGATTTTGTTTTATTTTATTTCAGATCTTTAAATCTCAATATTATGGGTAGTAGTTTATTGAATATTAATAACACTCCACCGAATATTGCAGATTCTGCACAAGAAGTTACTTTGAGTTTACTTCTCAAGAAGTGTCAGGTGATTTACGAGCAAAAAAAATATATTATTTATGAGTTGGTGCATGAAAAATAAAGTGAAAAGGTACTCAGAAAACGTTTTGCTAGCATATTTTTCTAATGAATTAAAAACCCATAAACCATCGACTGTGGTCAACATTTTCCATGTTAACGGCTACATTGAAAATAAAAATTTAGTTGATATTTCAACCTACCACAAGTTAATTGACTTTCTTAAACAGAGAAGCAAAGGCTACAAAGCAAAGAAATCAGGAATATTTGAGAAAGGTCAGTTCATAAAGTTTATTTTGAAGGCTCCGGATTCTAAGTATTTAATGATAAAGGTAACTTTAAATAAATTTAATTATGTCAATATTATTGCATTTTACCTTAGTCCTAAGTACTTTTGAATTATCTGTAAAATATTTATTATAGTTTTTATATCAACACGTTTTATTATTTTAGGTTGCATTTATTATTGGTATTTATGGGGCTTGTCTCAGAGAACTGATGAAAATGATAATAAATGATTTTGAAAACAAGGATATATTATAAGAATTCCTGATTCAAAAAAATGGCATGGGAGGAATTTTTACAGTTCTAGACCCACATAATTCCATAATTTTTTATCGTCCATTATGAAATATATGACGTTAGGGCGTCCTAATACTGAATCCCCCAGATTATTTTTAAAATAAGTTCAAAATAAATGTTCGAAACAACCTGTGGACATAAACATATTTAGTAAGATACCTTCTGTAATAGGTGAATATCTAAGATTTCCAAATCCAACACTTTATGCTGGCCAGTCTTTTCGGAGGTCATCTGCCACCATGTCGACAAATTCTGGAGGAGACCTTATAACAGTAAAGAAGCATGGGAGATGGAGATCATCTATCGCCGGAGAGGGTTACATTGACAGTACACTCAGCAAAAAATTAATATACCGAATAAAATATTAACAAATGATGCTTCCTCTTCTAATTCCACTAGTACGTTTAACAATATTCCAGAAATCCTGAAATTTCTAACAATATAAATAAGCTAACTGATACACTATTAACATCTAGTTCTAATGTAGTTTATGGCAGCATTAGCGTGGTTTGTGAACATTCACAAGTAAAATCTGCACTGCATAAGAGCCAAGAATTAAGTGTTGATAAATTTACCAGTTGCACCAGTTGTACTCATATTGAATTTAAATTAAATGCTGTTTAAATATGTAATTTTGTCCTTATTGTTAATGTTCTTGTATCGTGTTGAATTCGATCACAATTTTATTGTTACAACAAATAAATTTTGTTAAGTACACAGGTACAATATAAACCATTAAAATAGCATTTTGATTTATGATTTATATTGTATATTTTCCGGTAGTAGAAAAAATAGTGTATGCAATTCGTGCGTAAAGTGACTTTCTTTACTCATGAGATTTGCGCACTTGCCATTTCCCATTCGTAAAACAAGTGCTACTTTACAAACTTGTTGCATAAATAACTTTTTAACAAAAGTTACTCATTTCTTTAAGGCGAACTGAGATGTGTTTTCAAAAAAATTATCGTAACGCTCTTGGAGATGTATAACAATTTACACTTGAAATAATAGATTTCGGCATATTTTATATTATTGCTTTAAATGAAAACAAATGAATTTTAACAAAAATTCGATCTGTCATTTTTAATTATTAAATCATTTGTTGTACTTTGAATAAGTATTACTTTATATAACTTTTAGTGAAGATTAAATATTAATATATTTATTTCATATTAATACATTATAAACAAATAAACCGTTAGTTGCCGCAACTGTAAACATGTTCATAACTCCCTTGGGAATTATACTAGGCAGTTGTAGATCTAAAACTCCCTCTAATGAATTTGAAAAATATTTGCAAACTTGTCAGTTGATATATACGTGGTAATCATGCCTACTTAATGTTTAAACAACGTTCGTTTAATTTTAATAACCTTCGTTTTCATATTTCATTTATAATGAACTATGAAATAAAATCACGTGAGTTATGTATGTTAATAAGCTCGGGACTAACGTCCCTCGGGCTTGTAATCTGTTCCCTTCAGTATTTAACATCATCATAACTCCCTTGATACATAAATAACTATTAATGGATTAGATATAAGCATGCAGCAACACGAATGTTTAAGGAAACCGCCTCGTGAAAGAATGAATAGAAGATCTAGTTGATGTGAAAAGACTCGTAGGATTTTAAATAAACATCACTTTATCCCTTTTAATCTGCAGAATGCTCACACTTTCATCATCTGCGTAGAAGAACATTCTGCTGGTGGGTTATTAATAAAATGACAGAAAATGATGGTTTTATTAACAGCATTCTTTGATATGACGAATCACATTTTACTAACTGTGGTTTATTTAATCGCCATAATGAACACCACTATGCCCAAGAAAAACCACACGTGATTATACTACAGCGAAACCAAATTCGCCTTGGATTTAGTGTCTTTTGGGGCATATTGGGGAATCGTTTAATTGGACCTATAATTTTCATTTAGACTCTAACTGTAGCACGTTACCTGGAAATGTTGCAAACAACGATAGAAGACTTTTAGATGTATTTCCCTTGGCACAAAATTTAGCAATATGGTATCAACAAGATGGTGTGCCTGCACACAACTCCAGGCATGTTATTTTATTTATGTTAATTATTTAAGTAATCGTTTTAATAATTGAGTAATAGCCACTAACACACCTATTACATGGCCGCCCAGATACTACTATAAAAAATAAAGTGTATGGTAGCAATTTGCTTATAATAGTGTTAATAAATTACAAGAATCTGTCAAGGAGCTTTAAACAATGTTAATCGCCATCATTGCTGAACATGGCTGCCAGCATTTTAAAACGATGTGAATTGTGTTTGGCGAACAATAGCCATCATTTTGAACATTTGCTGTGATTCAATTAGCTATCTTTGGTTTTAAGATTTATAGTAATTAGTTTTGTTTGACTCTAGTTCATTTGTTTTCATGGCTTACTTTAATTTCAAGCAAATAATATAAAATATGCCGGAATCTATTTATTTCAAAATCCATACGGCGCCTAAAAGACATCTCACTTAACGAAATAAGTAACCTTTGTTAAAAAAAAAATGTTATAACTTGTATATTAAGGAAACTAGTCGGTTTTTCAAAAAAACGCATTTTTCAGTTTTTGTCTATTACCTTCGAAAGTAGTTGGACTGTTTGATATTTCTAAACAGTATCTGGGTGTGCCTGTGTATGTGTATGTAATCCCACTCAGGTAGTTATGAGAATGACAGAACCCCTTTATCATTCAAAAAGAAACATAACCGCGGACAACTGGTGTAGTTCAAATGAGGCAGCTTGTGAACTACTAGGAAAAGGTTTGACGTATGTAGTAACAATGAAGAAAAACAAAAAAGAGATTCCAAATCAGTTTGTGCCCAATAGTGCTCAATATGTAAGTTCCTCACTTTTTGGTTTTACATCAGATCTTACTCTCGTCAGTTATGTGCCGAAACCAAGAAATCGTGTCGTTTTATTATCTTCTCAGCCCCACGATAATAAAATTGAGTTTACTTCAAAAAATAAACCTGATTTACTATTTTACGATCACCAAGGCAGGCGTTGATGCACTTGACGAAAAATGTGGCAATTATTCTGTACCTCGGCTCTCCAGAAGATGGCCTTTAACATTACATCTAAATGTAGCAGGCGTGAATAGTCGCGTGTTATATCAATTTGCAAAACAGGGAGAAGAAATATTACGCTGCGACTTCCTAAAGGCACTTGGGATAGCACTTTGCTCCCGCCACATCGGCATAAGAATTTACAATAACTTTATCCGCGCAAAATTCGCGATTTAGCGGCAGATATTTTTAAAAAGAAAATTACCTATTCCCAAGAGCCAGATGAAAGTCAGGAAAAATCAAAAGAAAAATATGTGCCCTTTGTCCTCAGAAAAAAAGACAGAAAAACAGCTCATAACTGTAAAGTGTGTAAAACACATTTGTTTGAAATGTGCATCTGTTGTGTGTCCCATTTGCATAGAATAGTTTTGTGTATAATATACTATTGTTAATAGTACATATTCCAAGTTCGTTCATGTTAATAAATTTGTATTCAGATTTTTATGTTAAAATTAATTGTTTATAAACAAAAGAGGGTAGTAGTAGTTACTGGTTAATCTCGGAACTCCTTTTGCTGGCTAAGACGATCAACAGTGGTTTTATTGGATTTCCTTTTCGCTAGTATCAGAAATGACGAACGTCCTTACCTTAAAGTGTCCGTATTTGCCATACCTTTAAGGGTCTTTTAGACAGCGGTTCTTTTCGTACTATTCTTGGTGGTCGTGTTTGGCGAGTTCCCAGTGCCTTCGATATTTCCTCCTCTGTTCTCGGTAATGGTAGTAAATGCAAAGTTTTGGGTCAAACTTTGTTACCAATTACTGCAGAATCAGCTACAGTCACTATCACACCTTGGTAGTTCCAAAGTATCTCAACCACTAATTCTTTGAATTGACTTTAGGAAGTCTATTAACTTTGTGCCAAATTTCCGTCATGGACAATTGTTTTTCGATACTTGTCCTCTTGCTACCATTTCCCTGGCCATTTGAACTCCTTCTCTGAATTCTCTCCTGTCCAAAAAACCACTCTTCAGCATCTTATTAATGTAATCTTTCCAAAGATTTCCTCTTCTCTTGGCTGTACCTCTCTCGTTGAACATCACATCACGATTAATGCTGAATGTATCAAGCAGAGATCAAGACAGGATACATATTTTTCCTTGCTCATCTTAAAATCACAGTGAATCAAAATACACCCGACGATGTGGAGGATAGGCATTGCAAACACATACGCTAGTACTACCTGAGACTGCCAAAATCGCAGTCCTAGGGATTTCCAATCGCCTTGCACAGGCGAACAGTTTGTACATCTGTTGTCCTAAATTTAAATTTA
Source organism: Vesta saturnalis (assembly GCA_036346205.1). Classification (NCBI taxonomy): domain Eukaryota; kingdom Metazoa; phylum Arthropoda; class Insecta; order Coleoptera; family Lampyridae; genus Vesta; species Vesta saturnalis. The sequence goes on from JARFJB010002396.1 coordinate 9,288,477, forward strand.
GTTGTTTTGTTTTAATCAATTTGTTAGTTTATTTTGGCTGTAATTGCACGTTATCAAAAAATATTGCCAATGACAGCAACAAATGCTTGTCATTGTTGTTCTTGTAATTTTTCTTATGACACTACATAAAAATTTCACACGATTATAAACTAAATCAAAATTACTAACTCATCGTGTGATAAAAAGTATGAGTTACAATTAAAAAAAATGATGTCACAGATAAAATTCATGAATTCAGAAAACTTAAAAACTATATGGTGGGCAATAGTTGGATATGGAACTGTTATTAGAGACTTTATTTCGTAAAGTTATTATTTAAGGCTGTAGCATCCATGTTCCTTCTATTTCCGTTTATTTACCCTGTGTAGTATTAAAGTACAAGGTTTTAGTTCGATTTATTTTAATTATATTACTAAAACGAATGGTACAGAACTTATAGTTGTGGATGTATCGCTGAAATCCCTTAAGAACTGTTGGTTAGAGGAAACCGACCTCAATGTGTGTGTGTGTGTGTGTGTGTGTGTGTGTGTGTGTGTGTGTGTGTGTGTGTTTGTGTGTGTGTGTGTATGTGAGTGTGTCCGTGTGTGTGTGTGTGTGTGTGTGTGTGTGTGTGTGTGTGTGTGTGTGTGTTGTGTGTGTGTGTGTGTGTGTGTGTGTGTGTGTGTGTTTGTGTGTGTGTGTATGTGTGTGTGTGTGTGTGTGTGTGTGTGTGTGGTGAGTGCGTGCGTGCGTGCGTGAGTGCATGCGTGCGTGCGTGTGTGCGTGCGTGCGTGCGTGCTTGCGTGCATGCGTGTGTGTGTATGCTTACGTTTGGGTTTGCGTTTGAGTTTGCTTTTGCGTTTGCGTTTGCGTTTGCGTTTGCGTTTGCGTTTGCGTTTGCGTTTGAGTTTGCGTTTGAGTTTACTATTTGCGTCTGCGTTTGCGTTTCGTTTGCGTTTACCTTTGCCTTTTGCGTTTGCGTTTACGTTTGCGTTTGCGTTTGTGTTTGCGTTTGCGTTTGCGTTTGCATTTGCGTTAGCGTTTGCGTTTGAGTTTGCGTTTGCGTTTGCGTTTGCGTTTGCGTTTGCGTTTGCGGTTGCGCTTGCGTTTGCGTTTGCGTTTGCGTTTGCGTTTGCGTTTGCGTTTGCGTTTGCGTTTGCGTTTACGTTTTTTTGCGTTTGCGTTTGCGTCTACGTTTGTGTTTGCGTTCGCGGTTGCGGTTGCGTTTGCGTTCATGTATACGTTTGCGCTTGCGGTTGCATTTACGTTTGAGCTTGGGTTTGCGTTTTGCGTTTGTGTTTACGTTTGCGCTTGGGTTCACTTTGGCGTTCGAGTTTAAGTTCACGTTTGCGTCAATGTTTGCGTTTACGTTTGCTTGTGCGTTTACATTAGCGTTAGCATGTGCGTGTGCGTGTCAGTATGTAAGTTAAACTTTGTTTTAACCTTACTAAATGTATTGAATGTAGTTTGTTAAAAATCTAGGTCAGGGAGAAAGATTCTATTAAAACTGTTTTAGCTAGGCAACAAAAAAAAAAGGTAGTGATGAGGTATATTTGTGTGTGTTTTTTTTTTGAGGATAAAAGGTTTTAGTTATTTTCTTCGTTAACGATTCCTACGTGTGAAAGTTAAACCAAAACCTCATTTTTTAGGAAAGAATGGACCAAAGTTGGATTGGGACGTCAAGGTACCATGACGTGCTAGGTGAGCCAATTCCAATATCACATTTATCACTAACATTTTACATACGTATTTTCTACTTTATTGACGATTCTGGAACAATTAAATACTTAAAATTGAAACATTAACTTTCTATTTGCCAAATACAATAATCAGAGGTATAGTTAGTTATAAATGTTAATCTTGCTTTAGTAATATTTTATTGGTATATTTATATTGGCATAATAAACAATTAAAATCTCTGAAAACGGAGATGACATCACACGTTTGTACAGGAAACGTAGAGCACCAAAGCACAAACTTACGACATCTAGTGGTTATCTTGAACTTGATAAAAGAATTTAGTTAGGGAAAATCTGCAAGAGAACAATTAAATTAAAATTTTTGAATTACCATTAAATAAATGTGAAGGTATTCTAATAGGCATTGAATGTTTAACGATGGATGAAAAGATTTAGGAACAATACGCGTTACGAAGTGAATTCATAGATTTGTACACGTATAACTAGGCTTTAGCCAAAATTATTGTAAAAAAGTATAAACGGATTGCTAATGGTAACGGATACGAGAATGAATGTGAGACTGATGGTTCTCCTTCCAACGAAAGTGTGCGTGGGGTGAATAATCAAGCAAGCAATCAAACAAACAGTAACATTCAGTTAGCAGAAGTTGGGTTGCTGGTTATAAATTTCACAAAATTTGACGGAAATGGAAACGCGTAGTTGGAGAATACACATTTAAATCACGCACGAATTCAAATAATACCATTGTAGACTTACAAAAATTCAACCACTTTAAAAACATCCTTGCAAAGTATTTCTTTAAAGTGATTAAGATAATTAAATTTTCAGTGCGTAATTATTTAACAATTTGAGAGTTAGTAACAGAGCGGTACAATATAGGCGATATTTAAAAGAAAATTATATCAAGGTAATTTTCGACTTGAACGTGTTAACAACAAAACCTGCGAACGGTAACCGAAATTTAATGGATAATATTTTGAAATACTTCCCAGCCTTAAAAACGATCAGGCAGCCGGTTACGCAATCTGTGGGAAAGAAAAACAGAAAGGAAAACCCTACATTGAGAGAACCAAAGAGGCTTTTAAACGATAGGGCAGATATGATCAAAATTTTAGATCTAAACCATAGTTCAAAAGGTTCATAAACCACAAATGTGGGAGTAAGGAGAAACAGAAAAATTCTTTTACAAAACATTGTCATTTTTCTAAACAAGACCTCAAAATTTACTTTTGTGTAGGAATTCCTCAACGGGTGCAACAACTTACAATTTTCCCTACTCTGCTAACGTTGCTTATCCACTCGCCATACCTTGATTTATACTGATAATCAAATCGTTAATCAAAATAGTATTTTATCTAACTCTACAAACGTTGTATTACTGTCCACGGCACAAATAAACGCTTTCAATAGTAAAGGAAATGTATATGCAGTAAGAGAAATTCTGCACAGCGACTCCATGTCCAGATTTTATTTCAAGCTAATGTGCAAAAGTTCAAGCTGGAAAACACAAAAACAAATATTAAATTTTCCGGAATAAATCAGGTAAAATCTAAATTAAAATTGGCGAACGATTAACAGTGTTAATGGAAAATGCGCAAATGTTAAATTAGCGATTGAGTACTTTAACGTGTCGCGAGGATTATTTTGAGATTTGATAATTAGCGATAATGTTACTTTGGTAAAAAAACATGCCACTTTTGGAAAACACAGTTTTTTGTTGGGTAATTACGGGGGCTCTTAACCAAACCAGGGTACGAACATTCGTACCTAAAAACTATGAATCAAGAATTACACGATGCAAATTTTGGTAAATTCAAGGTGGATGCGTCAACACTAAATTAACCAACCACGATGAAATGTATGAAAATCATTTTGTTAACAATACTAAATGAAACGAATATGTGGGGGGGGGGTCGTAGATCTGATAATTAAGGAACCCCCAAGATTTAGCGATTAAGAAGCTACTACATCTTGAACGTCGATTATCAAAAGATGTTAATTTCAAAAATAAATATTTCAAATTCGTGCAGAATTATTTAGAATTGGAGCACATTTCTGTAAAAAAAAATGAAAATAATGAACAAACTCAATATCACATTACTGGATCGAGGAAAATTTAGGGAAAACAGTTGCTCGACGGACAATTCACCCACATAAATTTCACCAAAGGGAACATTGATTGAAAGGAAAATTCTCCGAAACACAACATACCGATATACCCACGTCCCAGACTGAATTAAGTGTGAGGGATTCTCATAAAAACAAATTCTACAATAGGTATCTTACCACAAGAGGAGCAAAATGAGATAGCATACAAAATATACGTATGCATACTAATGAATATGAGGATAATATATTTAATAAAAAAAATACATTTTATTTTCCTTTAAACGAGTTGTACGTCGGTGATTTTCCTTTCAGTAAATATTGTTCCGGTAAATTTTCCTTTCAGTGAACTATCGGTCGGCTAGTTTTCCGTCGGTGAACGGAACACACATTCTTTATCGCATCATGGAGTTTGGCATCCGGAAAACCTCATCACAAAACTACGGGTCATGTTCAATACGTCAGTAAAAGATGAGTTTGGTTTATCTTATAACGACATTAAATTCAAGGGGCCTCCGGTCTCTTTGCTATTAAACTTCGCTCACGGCGAGTAGACCGAACTCAATAGACCGAAAGCAGTTGACCGAACTCAATAGACCGAAACCTCACTAGACCGAAGCAGCAGTAGACCGTAACTCACTTGGTCGAAAATATGTTACGGTTAAAGTACACATTCGCTAAATGTGCACATTAAATATCTCGAAAAATTACAATTATTAACAATAGCATCAACTTCCCTTCACACTTTATTCAGGCTTAGGACTGACAACATAAACTGCTGGCGTGTTTAGAAGTTTTTTTTTTTGTTTTTGATGCTGTTTTAAGTTAGTTCTAATATAATTACTTATGAAGTTATTGTTAGAATCTTTTTGTTAATCACTAAGGCATTATTATTTTGTTTTTTTTTGTTTTTTTTTTGTTTTTGATTCTATTTTAAGTTTATTCTAGTAAATCATACAACGCTTAACAGATAATATCCTTCCCAATTACCCAATTACATATCTACTTACTAATATTAAAAATTAAAATTATGCGCAATCCCACGTAAATAATCGACTATATTTCCTTGAATATCGAAGTTAAAACAGCATCAAAACAAACAAAAAACTTCTAAACACGCCAGCAGTTTATGTTGTCAGTCCTAAGCCTGAATAAAGTGTGAAGGGAAGTTGATGCTATTGTTAATAAATGTAATTTTTGAGATATTTAATGTGCACATTTAGCGAATGTGTACTTTAACCGTAACATATTTTCGACCAAGTGAGTTTCGGTCTACTGCTGCTTCGGTCTAGTGAGGTTTCGGTCTATTGCTTTTCGGTCTATTGAGTTCGGTCAACTGCCTTTCGGTCTATTGAGTTCGGTCTATTTACCTAGAACCATTAAACTTCGACATTAAAAATGTATAGTTCGTTTAGATATAAAAAAATTACACAGTCAATTATGGTTCATCCCGACGATACAGATTTTCAAAAAATCATTTGCCGATTCGACGAAAGCGCTCCTATAAAGATGTTGAAATGAAACATTGTTACGTGCGGAACAACTCCGCCTCCCTACCCTGCTATGCGTTGACATAAGAAATTAAGAACTTATGTTGTCACGACTATTCCTTATACGTCAAGGATTATAACGACAGATTTTTACGTAGATGATCTAATAACACGTTTCGATAACGAGCAAGAAGAAAAATCTGTGTGCACGAATATCAACACTATTCTTGAGAGTGTAGGGTTTCCATTGAGAAAATGGTGCTCTAACAACAAAACTATACTATCAGAGCAGTCATACATCAAAAGCAATGGCGAGCTATTTGTTAAAAACCATGAAATTATAAAAACGCTAGGAATGTGCAGGAACAAAAAATAGATACATTTTATCGGTATATCGAAGTTGAAGTAATAACAAAAAGAATAATCCTATAAGATTTATTAATCCTCTTGGATTAATAAGTCCTTGTATAATACTAGCAAGATATTAATACAAAAAAATTTGGGTGAAGAAGATCGACTGAGATGACACATTTCATGAGAACCAAGGCAAATAAGTATGCTTAAATTTCAGAAACGAATTTGAATAGTTAAAGGAAGTACGTATAAGTAGGAATGTCATACGTGGCGACGCTGTTTCAATGGAACTACACGTTTTTTTCATACTAGCGAGGAAGCTTATGCGGTGGTGATTTATTTTGGAAGTACTGATGGGGCAGGTGCGGTTACTGTTAATAATTTAGGCGCAAAACAGAAGCTTAATTAAATCAAAACTAACAAATACAAAATTGGAATAGTGCGGGACTATAGGACAAATTTTTACGCTCCCGTAATTTAAACAATCAGTATAGATTGCTACAAAATTAACCGTTTCAAAACCATTTTGTAAGGAGCTCAATGATTCTTTTTGTAAAATGTTACACACAATACTTGATTAAATTCAACAAAGTGCTACAATAGTTTCGTAAATTGTTGAACTTGTGTTGTGATCCTAGTGTACATCTTTTCCGTATTTTTAGACTTTGATTAATGCCTTCTACTCAATGAAACGTTAGAAACTGGACAAAAAAGGGGCTTCTTTACCAATGCGAAACTTATACGTAATTTATTAAAATAATAACATACAGGGTGCCACCAAATTTGCGGTTACACCGGAAGTAAATGTCAACTTGCTTATTTTCAATTAAACGTCCTATATATTATTACATTTACCTTAGATAGAGTTCCTTGTTGGGAAGGGCTTTTGTAAAATTATAGTAACCACTAATACAGGGCGTTCAAAAAATAAGATTAGATATGATATTTCGATATAATGTTTACAGTTGGCTAATACAGGCGTTGCAAAACAATTGAAATCTGAAAAGATGTATGGAGCTGTCAGTATGATACATCTGTCAGAGTGACAGTAAAAGTGGTGATAAATTAGTCATATTACTATTTGATACTCATAAATAATAATCATACCGGACCGCTTAAATTATACAAACGTAGATTGTTTAAACTTATTCATTATTTATGGACAATCTATAAATACATAACTTCAAAGTTATGTCAAGAACATGAGACAAATTTACAATTTAATATCAGCAAAACAAAAGCCATCGTCACATACTGTTAAATAAATTACAGAAAATTTCAAAGACTTTGGATTCGTTAAAATAGTACAGCATTGTAAAAAGAAAATAACTAAAATTATATGTTGAAGTGAAAAAGGAAGTTGGAGTAAAAAAAAACATTACCTTTTTAATAATTGTTCTGGCTGGCACCCTTGGACTTCCAAACGCTTTTCGCATCTAAGCATTACTTGTTCATGGGTTGCTTTTCCTATTGACTCGGGATTTAAATTCGTAAATTCATTCCGTACTCGCTGCTTGCAATTTTCCATAGTTGTTAAGGGAGAGTTATACACTCGATCTATAATTGCACCCCAAATAACGAAACCGAGCACTGCCCAAAATTTCGCAAAATATTCAAATAGCCTTTACCTACAATTTAATAGACACGTTTTATATCTAAAATGATGCAAAAACTCGAAACTCTAAGTTACCAATTAAGTTTTCTTGATAAAATGTAGTGCCATGACGTTTATCATTTCTTACCGCACAGTAAACGTTAAATGCCAAGATTCCTGGAAATATTGTTTTATAAATACACTTAAATTCGAATGACTCTAATAATGAAAATTACGGCGATTAAATGCTCAAATTTAGCTTCGTCTGTACCAATGATATTGTCCAAAAAAAATTGTTTCCTTACGCCATAAATTATCCCAAATTTACAAAATGGCAATCGTTTGGGAAAACTTAATTTCTTTTAAATGTTGCGCAATGGAAAATGTGTACGGATGAAATTTATTTTTTCGCAATATTCAGTAAACTGTTGACTAGGACAACTCTGACTCAAACGCCGCTTGTATTACAGACATTGTTGGATATGCGGCAAAATCTCCGAATTTTCAATATTTTCATTATTCACATGATGATGGCTTCTGATTTTGCGGATGTCGAATGGTAAACGTGTCACATGTTCTTGATATACGAGTAACTTTATCACATTTTCCATAAATAGTGAGTTTAAACAATCCTCGCTTAAATAATTTAAGCGCCCCCCATGATTGTTTACCACTTTCAAATAGTAGAATGTCACAATGACAGTTTCTTACATTTATCCAGAATCTGATTGTTTTTCAACGCCGTCTTGTCTTAACCAACTAAGAATAATTATTATATCAAAGTCATAGCAAAATTGCGATTTAAAAATATTAAATTGGCGATATTTTGAGAACTAAAAATTTTTGTAATAAACAAACCTTGCCCTTATTTTTAATTATTAATCAGATAAATAAAAAAAAATACGGGTTGTCATTTGAAAAAATTGACTTTTGCATTTTTGCCAAGTGCATTTTTAATTTTAGTTTTTATTGAAATGTCACAAAATTCTAATAAAATAAGCTGTTTTTAATAAGGTACCTAAAGTACCTAAAATAAACAAAAAACGTTTCCTTACAGAAAAATTGACACATTGAGTAGAAATCTTGAGAAAAAATGAGCAATGTGCCTACTTTTTTTTTGTTTGCTTGTAATACAGGAATTATTTCAGTACATTGATGAATTTTATTATTTTATGATTGCTAGAGAAAAGATATTTTTTTTAATGAAGAGTTTACGCATAGGTTTAAATTGTTTAGTACAAATATATAAATACGTAGACCGTTTAATTTGCTAAATTTAATCATGGCTACATTCACATACTGTGGCGTTCGGATATCAGAATTATCGTATATCATATAGACTAGTAACAGCCTGGAATCTAAAGCTTATTTGGCTTAGTTTGCAGTCGTTGATAGTTTTATCATATTTCCTGCTTCTCTGAATTAACAGTCCCTTTTTTTATCGTTGAGTTTGCATGTGAAATGATGAGTTGTTACCAAATCTAAGTACTTTTTAGTCGTGGGCAGATGATTGTTTTCCTGTTTCGTTTAGTTGGAGTTGAAGCTTAGATCTTGAAAGTTGAAGTATAAAACAAATAAGGTGTAGTTACGAATTGCTGTGATTGTGGGCCATCGGCATCGAGTCATCATCATGGTCAAGTGAAGTTAATTTTCAACTTAGAACTCAGAAAAAAAGCGTCCACATAATCTGTATTTGACCGAACGTCGGCGCCGAGGTGCAGCGTATTTTATGAGTTGTGTCAGAAACTTTTTTCGAATTGATGTACATTTATTGATCTATAGGATCTATGTTCTTGCCATGAATGTGGATTTATTGAGATTATAGACACTGCTAACGTGATTTTCTAGAGTAGTAGAAAGATATCACATGCTATTGTTTGGTAGAAGTTAAAAATCCAGATTATTGGGTATTTCAGTATTCATATAAGGTCATTTAAAAGAATTTGCTCACTCAGGATTTTAGTAAATTTGTGTTTGCGCGACGGTTTATAATAAGTCATCACCTAGTAGTGATGGAATTTGGACCAGAACAATAGAAATTGCGAAAATGGCGTAAGGACGTTGGTAACGTTCTTTTCTTTGCTTTGCAAGTTAATATGCTTCTTTATAATAATATTTGGTGTAATTAAGAGCTTAATTAATCAAAATTGTAGCAGAAATTCCGATGTAAGTTGTTTTTTTTATAGTAATAAGGTCAGTTGTTGGATTTAATTGAATTTTGGTAAATTGGAATTTCGGACCTGCAGTAGATAACACTTTTTTTAATATTGCTATTTGTATATTTGTATTGGTGTTGTTTACCCAAGAAGAAGTAATTGATATTACTTGTCCTTGACATTAACACAAGCTACTGAATATGTGACGCAGCTTTATTTTTTTTAGGTGATTTAGTTTTTGATAAATTACTTTTCTTTACGCCCCACTGCCTGGTGAATGTTTCTTTGATTGTAACTGCCTTTTGTGTACTTTTTTATGCAGTTCTATTAATCATAATATAGGTATTTGTAGTGTAATATTTTTTGGCATTTATTTTATCTTCACCAAATTAGAAGCACGTTGAATTTATTTCAAAAAGTTGTAAAGCTACCGTAATTAAAGCTGCTATCATTCAGAAATGTTAAGTTAGTTTTGTTGATCTGTTTTGATGAACATTAACTTCTAAATATTTGATCGCGTTTTGTTTATTCTTGTTGTGACGAATATTCATTTTAAATTGAACAACTAATGATCGTGTTGACCAGTTATTTTTTTTATTTATTCAGCAAGTATTTTTACGTGGAAGTGTATACCGAAAATGTATAGTGAATTCGGAACCCCCCTAATACCACTGAGCTATGTTTGTTACATGAGCTAGTGAGTGTCTTGCCGGTAACAAAATTAATCATTATTTTAAGGCCCGAAAACAATTTTGTTATAAAAACTTGATTATGTCACAAACCCCTAGGATTATATATAGGACATGATATACAAAACCGGCCTAAAGATTTAGGAGGCGTTTAAAACTGTAATAATATATAGGGTATTCCATTTAAAATAAGGAAATTGACATCTACTTCCGGTATCTGCGCCGCAACTGTCATAATATTTTAGTCTAATGTCACCCACCAAAATTAGTATGCTGCCAAATTTCCTATGCATAGTTTTCCCACAATCGATCGATTTGGTTCTCTATGTTACACCCTGTATACGAAATGATGTGTTTAAAAAAAGGTCTGCCTTAATGCACAACACTCATACATTAAGTAACGCACGCATGGTGGCATAAGGTTTGCGTGCTGTTAAGATTTGACCAGGTCCATAGAGCTATGGTTCGGGTGAGTAAATTATGTACCTTGTTTTTATTTTTAATGACTCTTTACTTAATATTTCGAACCGTTAGGGTGTTTTAATAGTTATGCAAGCTGCCTGTGTATTAAGAAAAGGTACGTAAAATTTAATTTTATTTAAGAAATCTTTGAAATATACAGCTGTTTCGTAAATATCTGATAAAAATAAACAAAACGCATAATCTATTATCGCTGCATACGTATATGTAGGTTAGAAGGTAAAAACTTGTTAAGATCAATTGTACAGTAATAATTGTTGTGAACTCCAGTCTTCAAGTATAACTTTCATTTATTAAATAACACCTTTCTTATTCGAGATTTTAATAAACATTTTTTCCACGACTATATTTTCATTTTTTATGCGGTTGAAAAAGATTTGAGATACTAAATTTTACAGTTTTAAAATATCAGCAGTTTAGCATGTAATATATTTTATATCTGTCATCGACCAACTTTCTTGGAAATAAAATGTTTCCATTGTACAATATTTCCGACCTATCTTTTATTTAGCGTGCATAAAGTTATTACTCTGTAAAACCCAGCAAGTAGTAAGTGCTTTTGTGTTATTGTCATAATACAAATTCACTAGAAAATATATCTTAATATGTAAATAATTTCTAAAGCAAGCATCATTAAGCATCTCATTTTTGTATGCAATAAACTGGTATTACAAAGATTTTGTGAGGTTCTATATATCAAATTATGCTAAAACTGTTAGTGTTGCCAATATTCGTAACATTGTATCAAATGATGACCGTAAATAATGGTTTAATCGAAACGAATACTCGTTTCTCAATACTCCAAAAATAGCTATATATAGAGGGTAGTTTTGCGTAAATAACAAAAAAAGAAAACGGGTTCTTTAATAGTCACATGTTTCAAACAGCAGCAACTATAAATTTTATCTGACCTATCTATACAATCAAGTACATTAAGCTAACTTGATAAACTTGATAAAACGTGTAGGGGAGAAGTTTGTTACATCTATAGAAGTACGAAGTAAGAAAACTGATGGTTCTGAATAAAAATAGATTTAAGTTAGGGTTTGTAATAAATTGGGTAGTAGATTACAACAACAAAAGTAAGTTAGAAGGGTAGGTGGATGTTAAATCCATTGTACACAAGATGGTTGTTTTATCATTAACCAAATAAAGTAGTCTGACGTTAAAACAATGTTTGTCTTTTCCGAAGAAGTATTTTTCATATTTTCTTGCATTATAGTATTGTACGTACACCACTAGAATGATAAATGCAAACTCAACGATTCAGTTTGTAAATAAGTACTTAAAAGCACGCTTAGATATTTTATTAATCAAATACTGGTATAAAACACTTACAGGGTGAAAGTACACGATTTAGTAATTATGCAAACATTATTACGAATTCTACATACATAAAGACAAAATTTGCATCGATTGGGGCTTGTATCTCGATAGCTCAGTTGGTTAGAAAGGTACTCTAGCAAAGTACATGTCGTAGGTTCAAATCTTACACCAGATAATTTTTTTATTTATCTATTTAATAATTTTTAATTTATTGAAAAATGGTATCGAGAACGCAAAAGTGAATTTTCAACATTGTATTTCAAACAACATTTGACTAGTATGATTTAAAAGTAATAATATTTTATGAATATGGATTTTATGTATGTTTGTCGTAGGTAGACATACTCTTAACGTCGATAGTTATTTCAGAGCAACTGAAAAAACCGACAAATATTGTCTGTAATACTCTATTATTGCTAACTATTGCTCTATTACAGATTTTATTGCTTCATCCGTTTGCTTGTCATTAAAAAACAATAATGTCTGCGCTGACTTAAAATAAAGTAAACTCAGCACGTTGATATTTCATACATCACAGAAAGTCATGCCACTATATTGGGCACCATTTTCTATAGTGTACAAATCTTACTTAATCTCTCACTGTTACATTGGGCACCATTTCCTGATAAGGCTCTATTATAAAAATTCAACCATCTCGAGCCACCACTTTTGCAGCTCCAATCTGAAATGTAACTATAATTTATTGTCACCAATAACTGATTGTATTCATATAAAAAAAGGAAAATAAGTCTGATTCTTATATGTAGCAAGCTGATTTGTTACAGTCGAAAATGAAATTACCACGGAAGGTAACAGATAATCAGTGGTTTACCGGCTAGCTCGGTGGAATATAAGGGATCATGGCGTGTTTTTGACTTTAGATCTTTAGGGTGGATTCGCGTATTGTTGAAAGTCGCAAATGAAGGAGAGTCGCAATTCGGTTAAAATTCGTGTAAAGGGCGTCAGACTGTTAAGACTAATTGAGGGATCCAACCAAACAAGAACCCATTTACTTGGTCGCAAGCTTTCATCCAGGTGCACGTAAGTTGTGATCCGGAAACTCTAGCTATATCAAAAATCCTGCAAACTAACCTCACCCCTTCAAGTGATACTGATGCGCGTGAATCAGTCAGATATTGGGATCATCGGACCTCGTTGTCCTACACAGTAAGTATACGATAAATTACCTTCAGGATTGTTTAACTTTCTTTGCCCGTATCCAGCCAATATAACCTAAACACAGACAGTACCCGCACGGCGATGTTTTCCTCCAAAACGTTTAATCGGCAGCAATAATGCCAATTTCAAATGGCAAATTCACAGACGTTATATTTCTCGGTAGTTGATTAAGGAAGTTATCTAATTTATATATACACGACCTGGTGACATTAACTATTGCGCCGAGTACACCATTTATACGTAACACTATGATTCGGTATAGTTATTTACACTTAATCTTCTTATTAAAAATATATTATTTACGAAAGTTACTATGTGCAGTGAGTCTTGGTCTATTACGGCTGGTAGCAGAAGCACGGAAGTAGGGATTGGCACACACAGTACTTCACCATAAAAGCATATTAAAAAAAAGCAGCACATAAGCGAAAGGGACAAACTGCCGACGATCCGTTCGTAAGGTCCGAGTGCGTCCTTTAAAAATTATGTGCCACTACCTTCTGCTCCAACTACATTCAACCAAATCAAAACCAAGACTGAACACACACACTCACTCAAAAATCCCTCAGTTCCGCCATCTTGATTTTCTATATCAACAATCAATCATATTGATCATTAAATTCAATTAACAAGCGCGCTGAAAACAAATACACCTGGGCAGAAGAAACGGAAATATAACGTCATCTTTCTCTTTTAACGCCGCACTTTCACATAGAAACTGCATTCACAGCTTTTCATGTAACTAACGTCCTAGCTGACTTTACGGTACACATTACCTAGGTCATATTATAGTACAAATAAATATTGCCTTCTCCTATAATGATAATTTTTAACTCAACCCGAATTGGTATACTTTATAGCAAAAGATTCCTGGCACCATCTCTCAAATGTGTCTCAATGTACGTTAACAGTAACAATACCACACAATTTACAATTTTATACCTTGTTTTTCTCCAGACTATTGTAATTACGCTTAATAAAATTGCGCCTTAATATCAAACCTTAGGAAAATTTATGCGATATTTACGATTTCAATTAAATTAGTTCTAACATGGAAATCCATTTTAAATTCAATACGAAAGGTTCTAATCCGAAATACAATACAAAACTCTATTTTCCCTTTTCCACTAACGAAAATTATTAATACTTAAAAAAAGCAAGAATAACTAACATCTATACAAAACCACTTTACATTACTTTGATTGTAACGCAAGTATCACCTGTGAATAATACGTGATTAAATCCTGAATTAACATTATTAGTGACAACGAACAAAAAAAATGGAGATTCCAAAATTTAACTTGAAGTAAATAATCTCTAACATCTTCAAATAGCAAAAAAAATAAATTTTATATCCATATCTTACATTTCTCAAATTACGCTTAATCTAATCGACATAAAAATTTGTTCTTTTAATTTTTAAATACCATATTCTAAATTTGTTAACCATTAAAAAAACTTTTAACCAATTTCAATACTCAATACATTAATACTTCGAAACAAAACATTTTAAACCTTTTGACTTTTAAAACCAAAATTTCGAGAAACGAGAAGAAAAAAAGTTATCGGGCGTAATTTACATAAAATTTTCATTAGTCATTTCCAGTTGATATCCAGTCAGTGATATGATCCTGCTTAATTTATAACTATTTATGTAAAACCACATTGATTGTAAATCTAACAAATAATCTTATACACTGTCCATTTAATTATACTGTAATTTGTCAAATGTTTAAATTGATCTTAGCATTCGTTTTTGAAGTTCACCTTCGACCGTTAGAGGTGTTCTGATTTGTCATCTTCAAGGCAGTTTAACAGTATTTAATCTTTTAATGATCCAATTATTCTTTACTTATTGTATTCCATAGTTGACTTTACACGTTTTCAAACTGTTATATTAATAGCAGACGAAGATAACTGTAAGTGATATCGAAACGTTTAGATTGTATAACTTTAATATACATATACACCATTAAATAGACCAAAAGGATAAGTATTTTAATATGTGTAATAATGGTGAAAGTTTACATTTTCATATTTCTTCCTATACAAATTTTACATTTTATGATTGTTCAAATAAATCTCACCTGCATATGAATTTGTTTCACTTAATTAACTTTATTAAATTGTCGTACGAGGCGGGCATGTATTACACGTGCTCTCTCGTACTAAAACTCCATACTGTCACGAGTTTTCCTGTTTCTATCGCATATTTGTAATTCGAATTATAGGATATTTGTTAGTAACCGACATCAGAAATGTAGTATAGTTCTAGAAAATGAACGTGGTAAAGCATAAAGTTTGGAAGCTTCTATATTGTAACGTTTTTCTTTACGTATACATATTTGAGATATTTTCGTATATTTGAGATATTTACGTATAGATATTTGAAATTATTACAAATGATAATCGCATTTAGAATCCCTAGTTTGCGAATGAAATATAATTTTGTGTTGTTTATCACTAGTAGATCGCCATTTCAGATCAAGATTTGGTTTACGAGTTGACATCGTTAGGTAGTGAAATCCCTTTTACTATTTTAGTTGAGAGTTAATTAGTTCCTTTGTAAATAAGGTAGTTCGTATTTTTTTTGTAAATTTACTTAATCATAACAATTGTTAAAATTGCTTCATTGGATAATTATGTCGTATTAAAATCTTTATTTGGTATTGAAATATAGTGCAGAAAAGCATAGATTGCAGGTTTGAAACGTGTCGGTGACAGGCTGGGGAAATTTTCGATAAAAATTTTGGTCTTTAAACGAAGAGTCTTGCTTTTTAATACATGATGAAGGTTCAGTGTGGAGAATATTCCATCAATATAGAAGATATCGGTTACGTTTATAACAGGCAATTTTTTCCCGTTGGCTCTCGAAGTCTAAGTTCGTTTTGGCGCGTACTAAAATTTAAGGAATGTATTGTTATGATTGATGGATTGAGATGAAGTTCAAATATGGCAATAGATGAAAGACGTGTGTGGGAGTCCTATTTGATGCTGTAGTGTCAAGTCCAGTTTTACGTAGTGCGTAACGTTCGTGCAGCAGAGCAGTTGATAAAATCCGTGTTGATAGAACTTTCATTAGGGGCAGTTTTTTCCCATCAACCATACGGAGGGATATTAAGTAGTTTCAACCAATAGCTGATTAAAATACCGCAAAGTGTCGTTTGTCCAAAGCTGCATCGTTAAGCATCCTGAACGAAAGGTGTTAAGCGTTAGGACCTAGAGCTTTCCTTTATTTTTCGGAGTAAAGTCGCTTATTGTACAGAGTAAATTAAAAATCCCCTCCGAAATATTAAGACATTCAGGTTCATAGCTCTATAACAACCACAGAACTTGCTATAAACAGAAAAGTTTTGCCTTGTAATAATTTACGTTCAATTAACTGCATACATTTAGAATGAAATGTCAATCAAACGCTATGATTGGATCAAAACAATATGCCTTCCATGACGGGATTTATTCAATAAATCGAAA